>JXTB01000378.1:206555-236864 GCA_002914805.1 Parasponia andersonii
AAGCCGTCCTGACAGAACGGCGATTTATCCAAATCTTACCCCTGACAGACTCAAGCCATAGGAGGCGGCAGAAACCAGGCTACGGCGATACGGAGGAGATCACGGTAATCTCGGCCCGTGACCTTTGGAAAAAACTTTGAGGAAAAAGGTACTCAGTTCTGAGATTGAGAACCAGGTGGTTCACAATCTCATGACTATATATATATGAGCCATGCATTCCCGAGAGGAGGCATGTACGCATACAAAAAGATATATTTAAAAGTTTACGAGCAAGAAACAAAGATATACTCATATAGAACTAAATCCTTGCTACCCTGAATCAAAGAAAGACCACTGACTTAAACATCGGAGAGTCTTTGCAGGTGACCACCCCTGCCTCTCCGACCCTGCCTGAAGTTCAGAGCACTTTGGAATAGTAAGGACACGTGGACATTTGGAGGACAAAGCATCAGTGGTTCAAAGACACGTGGACGGCTGGTGAGAAACTGATCTAACAGTTTGGCGCCGTCTGTGGGAAACGGTTAAGCGTGAGAAAAAGAGTAGAAGACTTACGATCGCGCTCTCCCCGAAAAAAGGCCATACAACGTCGGATGGTACCCTCGAGGATGATAACCAGGAGCACACGTCCCGACGCCGAAGGGAGCTCCCGAGAAACACGATCAAATCTGGAGCAAAAGCTGGATCAAATGCTCACCACCCTGACGGAAGCATACCGGAAGGCAGAGATGGCCCATGAGGCCGTCTTGGGTTTAAGGAACAAAATCGCAGAGGTGCGCAGAGACAATGCCCACCTCGAAGGGCTACTGGCAAGTGAAGCCAGGAGCCAGTGGAGAGAAGATTTTGACGAAGAGTTCCAACAAGAATTCAGAAGCCAACCACAAGGGAAAGTCCCCGCCCCATCCGGATTGCGGATGCAGGGGGCGCGGCAAAGCCAGACGAGACCCCTCCAAACTGGGGAGGCGATGGGCAGAAGACGCCATGGAAGCCTAGGAGGTACACCTCCCGACTGGAAGTAAGAAATGATGGCGGAGTTGAGTAAGAGACTCAGGGCTCATCACAGCCAGACCCCCGATGATCTAGCAGAGCAAACCATGCGAGGGATTAATCAGACGGCCTTCGCCGATTGGATCTAGATAGAGCCCAGGCCGAGAGACTTCACGATCCTGACCTTCAAGCCGTTCGAGGGGAAAACCGACCCCCTCGATCATATATACCATTTTCAACAGAAGATGGCCTTGAAAACTAGGGACGAGGCTGTGACCTGTAAAGTCTTCTCTACGACCCTGGCAGGACCAGCCCTGCTATAGTTCAGACAGCTCCTAGAGAAATCCATAAACGGGTTCGAAGATTTCTGCAAACTTTTCCTAAAGCAGTACGCAGGTGCCCAGAGACAGCAAAAAACTATGCGAGACCTTGACCTGTTGGAGCAGGCCGCAAATGATTCCCGAGAGAGTACCTGTCGTATTTCTTGGAGGTGATGTCCCTAGTTCATAACGTCGACTCGGTCCAAGCTGCAGACTCGTTCGTCAGGAGCAGCAGCCAGGATCAATGCTATCAGACTATCTCCTTTTGAATCTTCCGTACGATATGGCGGACGTCCAGACGAAGTCGGAAGGGGTATTCAGGGTGCTGGAAAGCCTCCAGAAGGTGCCCAAGACCTTCGCCACGATAACAACGTCGCCGGTACAAACCCTGGCCCCGCAAAGGGTGAAGAGGTCCTTACCGGACTAAGGGCCGACTCCGAAACAGGAAGCCCCTATTCGAGGCAGTCAAGAAAGTGGCAAGAGGAGGAAGACGCCCCGCGACCCTCTGCCTAAGTATGAGCTCAACACACCGATCGACATGATTTACCTCCAAAACAGGGACAGGGGCATCTTCAAAGACCTGCTCAAATCTGGCGTCCCTGAGCACATGAAGAACAGGAATAGGTACTGCCAGTTTCACAAAGATTACGGGCACGATATCGTCCACTGCGGCAACCTTTACGCACAGGTCATGATGGCGATCCATGCCGGCAGGTTGAAACAGTATGTGAAAACCGGCGGAACTCAGCCGCAGGAAGACGTCTCCAGGCCTGAAAAGGGGAAGTAGACCTAGGCCTCTGGGTCAGGAGAACAGACCCTGAGGATAGTGCCGACCATCATGGGCAGGCCAGAGCCGACCCAGGAACAAGAGGAGAAGGAAAAATGCGTCAAAAGAGCTGAAGAAAGGGTGAAGCGCCTGAGGGGGATGGGTCATTCCGTCAACCATTTACTGATAGGAGAAAGTCGCACCTCTGCTGCCCCTATCATTTTCACCCAGCAAGATTTGACCATAGAACGCCTGCCTCATGACGACCCCTTGGTGATTAAACTGCAGATCGGCTCCGCGTTAGTCGGAAGGATCCTGGTTGACGGTGGAAGCAGTGTCGATATCCTGTTCCTTAGCACATTCGAGAATATGGGCCTAGATCGAAGCGTACTCAGGCCAACCTGTCAGCCACTGTTCGCTTTCGATAGCATTAAGGTCAGTCCCTTGGGCGTCATAACCCTGAAGGTCTGCGCTGCTAAGAGACGCTTGGACGTGGACTTCGTCGTCATTGATTGCCAGTCCTCCTTCAACATCATCATCGGAAGGGATGGATCCACGCCATGCATGGGATCGCTTCCACCCTCCACCAGGTCTTAAGATGTCTATCAAAGGATGGTACCTATACGATAGACATCAAGAGAGACCAGGCCTCCGTAAGGAAATGCTTTTCAACCGCCTTGAGGGGAGCTGACGCGAGTGTAAGTGCCTCGACCGGGGACGAATAGCAATCAAAGGACCGCCTGCCAGCATACATGAAACGAATCGAAGAGGAGTCTGACGGTCCGGAATCCACGTTCAAGGAGCTGGTAGCGGTCCCTTTGAAAGAGGCAGAACTGGCGAAGGTGGTTCTAATTGAGGCCTTATTGCCCGAGCAGCAAAAGAACGAGATGTTAGGATTCCTGAAGTAGAACGAGGACGTCTTCGCGTGGTCCCACGACGACATGCCCAGGATAGACCCTGCGCACACCTACCACCGGCTGAACATAGACCCCAATTTCCCTTCAGTCAGGCAGAAACCTCGAAGGTTCGCACCAGAAAAAAATAGGGCGATCAACAAGGAGGTGGAAAAGCTGCTGGAGAACGGTTTGATCAGAGAATGCGTGTACCCGTGTTAGGTCTCCAATCTGGTGGTGGTGAAAAAGAAAAATGACGACGACCGTATTTGCATAGACTTCACCAACCTGAACAAGGCTTGCCCGAAGTATAGCTTCCCCCTACCAAGAATCGACCAAATGGTAGATGCGACGACGAGATTCAACAGAATGAGCTTTTTAGATGCCTACTCTGGATACAACCAGATCCCCCTGTACGCGGAAGACCAGATCCACATGGCTTTTATCATGGAGTGTAGTCTGTACTGCTACAGGCATATGCCATTTGGCTTGAAGAATGCAGGGGTAACCTACCAAAGCTTCATGAATAAGATATTCGCTGGGTTACTAGGGAAGACTATGGAGGTCTATATCGACGACATGGTCATGAAGAGCAGAGAAGATTCAGACCATCTGAGACACCTAGACGAATATTTTCAGATTCTGAGGCAATATCGGATGCGTCTGAATCCTAAGAAATGCGCATTTAGGGTGTCCTCTGGTTAATTCCTGTGGCATATCGTGAGCAGGATGGTATTAAGGAAAACCCGACCCAGCTGACCTCGATCACAAATGTGTAGAGACCCTCGACCGTTCTGGAGGTCCAACGCCTGGCTGGGAAGATAGCCGCTCTCAGCTGATTCGTCTCCAAGATGTCCGACCGATGCAAGCCTTTATTCCAATGCTTGAAGAAAAGCTCTACTGTCGTCTGGGGGGTGGAACAAGACAGGGCACTGACAGATCTCAAGCTGCCGTACTGTTCATCGAGGAAGATGGCAAACAGAAACCAGTGTTTTATATAAGCCGCATGCTCCTGGATGCCGAGACGTGATATAGTGTGGTAGAAAAGCTGGTCCTCGCTCTGGTCAATGCTAAAAAGAAACTCCGGCAGTACTTTGAGGCACACTCGGTCACCGTGTATACAGATTTTCCTATCCGGCAAATTTTGGCCAAGCCAGACCTATCGGGACGACTGAACAAGTGGGCCATCGAGCTGGGAATATACGACATCGAGTATCGGCCTCGAGCGGCGAAGAGAGAACAAGTCATGGCGGATTTCTTGGTGGAAATCGAATCCTTCGGCGAGCTGCACGACCCGTTACAGATATCTCAACTTCGCCCCCCTTCAGCGTAGACGCTCTATACCGACGGATCCACGAATGCCTCAGGGTCAGGTATCGGGATAGTCCTGCAGACCCCAACGGGTCTCAGAGTTGAGAAAGCATTGAGGCTCGGCTTCCAAGCGACTAATAATGAGGCGGAGTATGAGGCACTGCTGCAAGGACTTGAGCTGGCACTACACTTCGGAGTGGAGAATATCGCAATAAAGATCGACTCACAGTTGATCGCGGGTCAGGTCAGGGGAAACTTCAAAGTAAAAGAACTGAGGTTACACAGGTACTTCTCCAAGATAATGGGGGCAAAAGCTCTCTTTAGTAATTTCAATATTGAACCGATCCCCAGGGAGATGAACCAGAGGGTCAACGAGCTAGCTAAGAGTGCGTCAATCAGAGGTACAGCCGGAAGCACAGAAGTTCTCCTAGAAGGTGAGAATATAGAGGACCCCCCGCAGACCCCTGAACGCCATGTGTTTACAACCGGAACTACTGACGAAGGGTGGATGAAACCCATCACCCAGTATTTGACGTTGGGAAACCTACCCGCGGACCCCCGAGAAGCAAGGTCAGTCAGGTTGAAGGCTGCCAAGTACTCGATAATGGGGGAACAACTATACAGGAGATCGACAATGGGTCTGATGCTGCGGTGTATAGGTCCCGTCGAAGCACAAAAACTGATGGAGGAAATCCACGAGAGAATATGCGGCAACCACTCTGGTGGACGCAGCCTCGCCCACAAGGCTCTAACAGCAAGATACTTCTGGCCATACAGATGACAGAGGCCGCCCGACTCATCAGGAAATGTGATAAGTGCCAGAAGTTCGCTCCAATGAAATGCCAGCCCGCGGAGGTACTTCATTCGAACATAACTCTTTGGCCGTTTGCCAAATGGGGTCTGGACATCGTCGGAGAGTTCCCCAGAAGTCCAGGGGGAAGGAGGTACGTCCTGCTGGCCACGGATTACTTCACCAAATAGGTAGAGGCTGAAGTCTACATGACCGTTAGTAAGGCAGACATGATTAACTTCATCTAGAAGAACATAATTTGTCGATTTGGGATCCCGAAAGAGATACACGCCGATCATAGCACACAGTTCTAAAATGCTAAGCTCAAGGAATTGTGCGAGCTGTATAATATAAGGCTCAGTTTCTCTTCCGTGAACTACACTCAGGGGAACGGCCAAGCAGAGACAACGAACAAAACCATATTCAGCAACATCAAAAAGAACTTGCAGGAGGCTTAAGGCAAGTAGTTAGAAGAGCTGCCGGCTATTGTGTGGGCCCATCAAACCACAGAGCAGAGGTCAACTGGAAGAACGCCATTCACCATGGTCTACGGATCAGAGGCTATGATCCCAACCGAAGTCGGCCTCCTGGCCCTCCGCTCCGAAGTGGTGAGAGATGCCCCCTTAAATGAACGACAACTAAGCCACAACACAGACCTCTTGGAAGAAACGAGAAACATGGCCCTGATCCACTTGGCTTCATACCACCAGCAGGCTAGGTCCTACTTCGGGGCCCACCGTCTGACAGATGTCGAGAGTGACAAGCTAAAGGCTCCGCGGGTCACACATGATACCACATCTGCCATTGGGTTGTCCGAGGTTAGGGCCGAGCCCATCACAGACCCTGGATAGACTCGGCCCAGTCCGACCCTTACCTCGATAGCTGGAGGGTCAAAGCCCCAAGGGTCTTCCACCAGAATACAATAGAAAGCAACTCACAACTCTAGACCCAGACAGAGCATTTAATATAATCTTGGGTAGGTGTGCGCAAGGGGCAAGCCGTCCTGACAGAACGGTGATTTGTCTAAATCTCACCCCTGATAGACTCAAGCCATAGGAGGCGGTGGAAACCAGGCTACGGCGATACAGAGGAGATCACGGTAATCTCGGCCCGTGACCTCTGGAAAAATCTTTAAGGAAAAAGGTACTCAGTCCTGAGATCGAGAATCGGGTGGTTCACAATCTCAGGACTACATATATATGAGCCATGCATTCCTGAGAGGAGGCATGTACGCATACAAAAAGAGATATTTAAAAGTTTATGAGCAAGAAACAAAGATATACTCATATAAAACTAAATCCTTGCTACCCTGAATCAAAGAAAGACCACTGACTTAAGCATCGGAGAGTCTTTGCAGGTGGTCATCCCCGCCTCTCTGACCCTGCCTGAAGTTCAGAGCACTTTGGAATAGCAATGACACGTGGACAGTTGGAGGATACCGCATCAACAGTTCAAAGACACATGGATGGCTGGTGAGAAACTGATCCAACACGTACCAACCTCAAATCTTTACTTGCATCAATATCTACTACTTTCAGTAGTATCTTGAGTCTTGAGAGTGAGAAAATGAAGACTTCCATTGTTTTTTTGGTGGGATTGATCATTCTCTTTCCATTGTTTTTCTGGTCATCTCAAGTTGAAGCCTCAAAATGTCGTCCAAGTGGCCATGTCAGGGGGAAGAAACCGCCGCTAGGGTAATACAACGCAGAGGACAACTCCGACTGCTGCATGGAAGGCAAAATGTACAAGTCTACGAATGCTCGCCGCCCTGGAAACACCAAGGCCTATTTGACTCTCACTAGCTTTGAGGATGGCATAGATTGTAAAATCTTAAATTTTGTAAAGGTAATTTAGTAATTTTAATTCAAGGGTATTTTAGTAATTTTTTTTTAGATTTATTTAAATTAAAATTTGAAATATTTAATATTAAATATTGGAGTTGAATCTAGACAAAATAGGTCCAAGTATATTGAGGCAAAAATGCAAGAGAAATAAAAATTTGAGGATTAAAAAATAAATACAGAAGGATTAAAACGAAAGAATCTTTCATAAACTGTGGTCAAAGTAGAATTTTGATAAGATTTTTGGTCAAACCAAATTATGCCACGTGTCCTACTATTTACAATTTTCAAAAATTGTATTTAAATCCCCAGAAAATCTCTCATTCTTCCCCAAGGTCCCCCTGCCATTTTCAAAAATTTCCCCACCATTGCACTATTCACGCGAGAGCAATCCAGCCATTGAATAGCCCGACACGCTATCCTGTGCCCTTGCCCGGCCTCCAACGAGTCGACGCCTGCAACCACTGTCCTATTTTGCCGCTGACAACTAGTAATCCGGCCGTTCGAAGCTTTTGCATGTTGATCGAAATTTTGCTCACTGTTTCTTTGTCCTGCATCCGATCAACCCACTGCTGGTACCTTTCAATTCATCTTGGCGTCAACTTTCATTTCTGAATACCCACGACTTTTAACTCAGCTATGATGAGAAGTTGGTTATTGTAGCATTTTTTATAATATTAAAATTTTGTTGTATTTTTCTAATTATTTCTGAATTGAGTTATTTATCCCGAGAAAATTATACCATGTGAAAGAGGAGATTAAAACAAAAAATCTCATGATTTTGAAGTGTTAAAATGGTAATCAGAAGATCGTTAATTGCCGAATTGAAAAATTCATATTTTCTAATTATTTTCAAAATGTGGTATTTTTATAATTTTCGAATTTTTTAGCCCATGTAATGCTCGAGACCTCGAAACTAAGTTCTAACTTCAAATTTAGACTCTGTGAGGTCGGGACATGAATTTTGACATAAAATATCATTATTTTCCGAAGTAGAACGAAAATTGAGAAAATAATTCATGAATTGCACTGTTTTACGTGCCACGGATCGGTTCCACACCGGAACTCGTTTTCGACAAAATTTATGTCTAACCTAATATTTTTGGATATTCTGAATTCAGTAGTGACCTTCGTTTCTTAATCTAAGACCCCATTTGAAAATTCACTTTTTCTAATGAATGTATTGGGATTTGGAAACGACCATCTGAACAACCATTTGATCAACAGAGGACTTTTCTAGCGTCGTTAGCTCAGCATAATTACTATTTCGATGTAGAAGATTCAATTTCTTTGTTTTCTATTATTTTTTATTAAAATTGGAATTTACTTTTAAAAAATGAAATTTTGCGATTTTATTAAATTAAATCATTTGAATAATTATTTTAATGAACTGTGAACTTATGAAATATTGTGGATTGTTCTAGATATTTTACGTATGATTTTGTACAAGTTTTAAACTTGGGATTTGGTTAAACTATAGGAACTGTACTTTTGGATTTTTAAGTATAAAATAGATTTCTATTTAAAAATCAGAGTATATCTATAATGTTAAACGACTGCATAGTTGTTTGAGATTCCACATATTGCATATTTTATATGATCAGACATGCGAGTCATCTTAGACATCGCTGTATTGTAATAGGTGGACTAATACACCCGCCTTCGATGAGAGCTTGTAAACCTATGCGAGGTTTATATTTTGACTATCTTTACTCGGTAGGTGTAGGCATTCAATGCCCCTCTGGATCGGTATGATTAGATACACGGGTGTCCCTCCGGTTTCTAAAGATAGATGTTAGGCAGGGAGCACTCAATACATATAGTATAAGTTGCTCTAGTCGTGATAAGATGATGAGAGCTCATGTGAGATGTTGATTTATGTGATGTGCACTATGTTTGTTTTATTATGATTTTCAATATAAAAAGGTTTTTCCAAAAAGGATAATTGGGTAAACTACAGAGCATTTTATGCTCACTTCCCTTACTTTCTCCACAGGTGGTATCTAGTATGACATTGACGACCAACAAGCAGATTAAGAAGCTATTTTTTACTTTGCCTACTTTATACTACCATTGGTGAACTTGTTTTGGATTATGAATGGTCTCTACCTGCTTCCTTTACTTTCAATTTTTCGATGATTACTGAAGAGATCTGGAAGACGGTTATCTGTGATTCTCTAAATACACTTATTTAGTGACATTCTGCTTCTGGTAATGTTACTTATGCAGATGCCTACAATTCTTTGGTCGGTCCTTCTGCAAAGGAAAGATGAGGTAATAAGTTTTAGACTAGCTATATTCGTCCGTCGCATTCTATAGTTTTTTTGGAGATCTCTTCAAGATAAACTTCCAACGGAACGTAATCTCATGTAGAGAGGCTTTATCATGATTTCATATTATCATTTTTGCTTTAGAAATGAGGAAACTACTGATCACATTTTTATCTCATGTGACTTTGCTCGCAGTCTTTAGGGAGCTATCTCTTTGGTTTTTAGGTGGCGTATTCGATTGGATGGCTCTGTTATTGATCTTTGGCTTGATGCTCTTGAGGCTAATTTTAGTAGCCAAGTTTCTCAGCTTTGGAGATCGACTATTGTGATTGTTGTTTGGATTATTTGGACTTCACGTAACAAGTTATTGTTTGACAATTAGCTCACTTCTATGCATATAGCCATCACTCTGATATGGCGTGCAGTTGGTGAATCTAACAATGTTGGATCAGGTACTATGAGAAATTCTTTAAAGGAGTTAGGAATTATGAAATGTCTTAACATCAAGCTAAAGCCATCAAAAGCTCCAAAAATAGTTGAAGTATTTTGGCGAGTCCTACTGGTAGAATGGTTAAAGGTTAATATAGATGGTACTGTTTATGGTTGTTCTGGGTTAGCAGGTTATGGTGGTATTTTTAGGACATCCAGGGGTTTCTTTAAAGGGAGTTTTGCCATTTCTATTGGTAAGGCCTATGCTTTAGAGGCGGAATTGGCTACTGTGATTCATGCAATTTTCTATGCATGGGACTTAGGGTGGAAAAATTTATGGCTGGAAAGTGATTCGGTTTATTTGGTTTCGATTATGAAGTCTCGTTCTTTGTCTGTTCTTTGGCGTTGGAGACTATCATGGATGCGTTGTCTTGGGTTGATTTCAAAGATGCATTTTTATGTTTCTCACATCTTTTGCGAAGGGAATATTGTTGTTGATATTTTGGCTTCTAGAGCGACAAATATTCAAGCTCCGACTTGGTGGCATACTGCTCCTCCATTTATCCATGACGCAATTAAGAAAGATTATTTAGGGTTTTGTGGTTTTCGCTTTTCTTAGTTGCCCATTTTTAATACAATGTGCTCTTTTTTCCTCTTTGTGATTTTTTCCATTGGGTTTTACGCAAAAAAGTTTTTAATGAGGCATTATTAGGAGGTTAAGACAATAGTTTTCTTTCGGCATAACTATCTAGCTCCTCCTACAGCTATTCATTTCTGTTTTCAGCTGCTATTATTTTCCATTTTGGAGATTATATTTTTCAAACATTTTGTACCTTTTCATTTTTATTTTTTTTATTTAATAAATTACCATAGGGTTTCTTAGTTTCCTTCGTAAGAACCTAAGTTATTTCCTCTAGGTACCATTTAGCCAAAAAAGAAGCTATTTTTTACTTATAGTTCGTGACTTGGTAATGCTATGAGTATGGATTTAAGACTTGTATTTAAGTCTTGTTAAATAAATGAATTATGCTACTTTGAATATGTCTATAAACCATATATGTCAGACTAGCTTAATGTTGAGGTATGAATGGTGAAACTTGATTAACTATTTGAATTTGATTTTTTTTTTAAATTATTCAGTTTATGTTTATTGGTGACTATGAACTGTAGGATAAACTCACTAGTTAGAATTCTAAATATTTTTATTTATGATTTAAAAAATTCAAAACTTTTAAAACTTTTACTTTATAAATTAAAGAATTTTTAATTCTAGTGAAATTTTCCTTCTGTCATTGTTCCGGAATTTTGTTCCGGAATTTGGGTCGTGACATGGATGACGACGACCCCTCAGAGTGCGACAATAGCTACTACTCGGATGACACCCCCGTGGTGACACTGTCCACAGGGTGGTACAGTGGAGGAAGCAGATGCCATAACAACACCACCATCAGCGCGAACGGGCGGAGCGTGGTGGCGATGGTGGTGGACGAGTGTGACTCGACGGAAGGGTGTGATGCAGACCATGATTACCAACCTCCCTGTGCCAATAACATCGTTAATGCCTCTAAAGCTGTCTGGAAAGCTCTTGGTGTTTCTCGTGATGACTGGCTTGGATATTACGTGGTCCGATGCTTCATAATTTGCTAGATCTTTCTCTATGTATACATATCTATGCTTATGTAATATACTGTATATCCGCTGTGTGAATGTATCATATTGTGCTAGTATTAAACATATTTGATTTTTCTCTTTTATTTGTTACCTTCTCTCTTAATAAACCAGAGCTTAATCAACATATAGAAATTGAGAACAATAAACTGGCCGATGTTATGACCTGTGAATCATGGCAATGGAGAGAAAAAAAAAAAGTGTATATATATATATATATATATATATATTAAAGCAATGAAATGATGAAAGTAATATTTTCTTGGTAAACAAACAAAGGAGAATGCATCCATCCACAAGCAATTGGCTCAGCAAGGCCTTCTATATAGACCGCTAGCTGTATTGGTCTTATAAAGGAGACAAAGTAGCTATATATACACCTCTCCGTTTTGCATCATTTGAAGGGTTGTACTAGTGCAGAAATTGTTGTTCTGTTTCGTGAGAAAGGTGCTAGCGCGAATTCCATTAATCAATAGTGTTAAAGTTTGTGACCCAAGTTTTGTTTGGCCGATCCGAAAAGTTTGTTGTACGATATGTACGACAATTATAAAATTGGGAGAATTTTTTTGGGGTCTGTAGTGGTAGCGGATGTCCGTATATATTTTGTCTATATACGTATATATTTTAGAATTTTGGAATTATATATATATATATATTTCAGTTTGACCGTGTAAGACTTATTTAATTTTTTGATATAATGAAATTTCTTCTTTTTTGTCTGTAATTTTTCTCAATTAGGGTTTTTTTTACTTAAATATATTTGTTCTTATTTTTTTTCTACTGCCTTTATTGATCATTAATTCTTAATAGATGGGCCGTGTGCACTGCAAGTTCGATTTGGATTTGCTATAAACATATTGAAACTAAACACAATCATATATTCTTGCTTTTAATGAACCACTTTTGGTCATAATATAGTCTAGCAAATTAAATCAAGTTATTAATTGTGTTCTAAAATAAAACTAACCCCCACTTATGTAGCCAAAGAATTAAAGGAAAGAAGATTTGAGTCCTAGATATATTACCCTTCAAAAACAAGTTACATGAATAAGATATGTGGGAAATGCTTACTTATGTTGTATAGCTTTAGAATTTTTCTTTAATAGCATTTTCCATGGTTTTAATTACGATATTGTTTGTTATTTCGCAGCCACTATCAGATGCCCATAGCTTTGATCATCAGGTAGTTTGCATGATATCGGAGGATCATGGTGGAACAGATGATCATCATGTCATTCCACTTTCATGCAAACGTGTTTTGAGGAGTAACATATACTAAAGAAAGTTCTTAAGTCTGTGTTAGCTATATAATTCTGTTTTTATAAGTGACATTTCATCTAAAAACACATTTTAGTTTATGTTAATTTTTTGCTGTAACCAGCGTAATTGTATGTTTACAATCTAAATGTTTGTTGTCAATTTACATACCGGAAATATGCCACTGGAGAATCAGTTAGACTAAGGGCTTAAATTTACTGATGTGTGATGAAAAGAATCATAAAGGGAAAAGTTCGAAGAGAAACATAAAAAAAATGAGATGATGAATCAAATGATTTTCTTCCTTAATTAGTACTATTGAATAAACTTTGTGCAAGTATACTTGTATGTTACCTTACTGAATCTTTCAGAGGAGTGAATTATCTCCATCACCATAAATCACATGCCATAATTCACACATATCACTTCACTCCAAGGTACTCCAATCTGATGTTCACTTTGATGTTTTTTTTTCCTTTTTTTGTAAAAAAAATGTTTTGGCAATAGATAACAACTTCTAAGTCAAATCATTTGACTTTTTCATTGAGTTTCTGTTGATATAGTTTCTCATTGGAAATTTGGGACAAGCCTTTTCATATTATTATCAGTATTAGGTTCAACAAGCAACAATATGTCATTACATTTGGTAAAGCAAGAATTTTCTTTCTTTCTTTTTTTTTTTAAATAAAATAAAAGAAGATGCAGTTCAATTTATTCATACTTAAAAGCTCAAACCATTTGGAAATAGAGCAGCAATTAAAAAAAAAAAAAAAAAAAAAAAAAAAAAAAAGAGAACTACAACACACGAACCTCAAATCACAACGCAGTAAATATGATTATAGTACATACAAATATGGGGAAGACGGGAAATCAGGCCTCAGACTCACCGGTAAATATCCAATTCAATCCAATCACTTTTATGGACCCCCAAGGCCTTTCAAACAGCTTTAGAGGCATCAACAATGTTATTAGGACATGCCCTGCTGTTGAATCACATTCACACTCCTCCCATTACCATATATGGTTGTGTTCTGTAAATACCTCTGCATGTTGTTGAACCATCCCTTCGATAAGGCCACCACCAGAGTGTCATCCGAGTGGTACTTGTCGTCGCTTTCCGAGAGAGCACCGCCATCTCCGCCCTTTCTCGAAGCTGTTGAGTGTCAGCACAGCCTTTGTGTGGCCAGACACTCTTGGTGAGCACTTGTAAGGGGTGTAAAGCTTGCCTTGTTTGCAGCAATCAGAGTGATTTTCAGGGTTGCATTGTCCTGGAGGAGGCTCTTTCCCTCTAATTTTGCCACTAGGATTGCAAGTTTTAGCTCCACTGGTCAATAAGTTGGTTGCAAGAAGAAGGAATAGCAGAAAATAGATAGCTAAATAACTATGGCTGCTCTTCATCTTTTATATTAGTTCTTTCTTTTGCATATATAACTTGATATAGAAGTTGGCTCTATATATAGATACTCTAATACTGAATTTTAATGGCTTTAATATGTTATAGATACTATGATATATATTTGCAGCCTTTGCTTCAATAGTTGGAGAATTAATTCTTTTGTGATACCATGAGGTAATACATGAGTACAAAGTTAATTAAGCCACCAAAAAAAGAGGTATATGGGTTTGATTGTATCACTATATTAGCCTTTTGTATTTTGTGATGATTTCAAATTATTTTCTTACTCTATGTCGCTCCTTGATAACTTTGATGAAACACGTATACAGAATCTTGTGGCGGCCAATGAATAAGCTCTATAGAGATTCAAATGCATTAGATGGCAAAAATTGATAGGCTGGCAGAATCAGAATCTCAAATTGTTAAAACAAAATATTTTGAGTACCCGACAAGTGAATTCATGACCACTCTTGTAATCTTACGTGTGAACACTTTAAACACCATTTTATCAATTATTTTTCTTCTTTGATCGTTTTTTTTTCCCTCAAGCTTCTTTAATCTGTTTTATTAGGTTTCTATTTAACAATTTTGATGATTGATGAGGGTTTTTTTTTTTTTTTTGTGTGTGTAGACACTAACCGTTAGCTGTATATAAGCATTGCATCCTCTCCATAATTTTTTTTTAAAAAAAAAAAAACTGACAAACAAACAAAAAAATAAAAAATAAAAAAAGACCAAAAAACTACATACAATGAAAAAAATCATCTTTACTTACCAGCCTAAGCTTCTTTTTTTTTTTTCAAAAATATTATCACTAAGTACATACCCCAAGGAAAAACAAAGTGATTGCATATATAGAAGATAAATCTTCTCTCCACTTTTGCTGTCCAATTCTGATAACACGACAACATGTCATTAAAAAATGTCCACCAAGAGAAACAAACTATATGATCAATTAATAACTCTAGATTTGCCTTGGCAAATTTATGACTAGCTAAAGGAGTCCAATAATTTTTTTAATTAACATTAAAAGGGAGTCCAATAAGTACGTATATCTTCATTTGAACCAAACAAACAAAGAGTGTAGATTAATTTGGCCCTTCTCTAAACATATCAAGGAAAATAGAACTAGATTTTTGGACATGGTTCAGGCCGTACGTAATTGTCACGTTGATGGAGTTGTAGCCTAGTAGGAACCATATAGTTGTTTATATTCAATTAACACCATAACGTAGTAGTACATTTAGGTTTAAACAATTTGTCTCTTGTAACAACTTGTATGATATGTATCTCAAAAACATGTACAGACAAGTTTTCAGTCTCCAAAATCGAATTTAATGTTAAGCTAAACCATGCTATATAAGCATACCAACCTCAACCCTTCCATGCATGCATCAATCTACTTATTCCAAAGTCCTAAATACAAACAAAAAAGGACTAAGTAATTAACAATGAAGGGCTTCATTATCTCCAAGAAGAAGAGTACTAGCATTATTTTCCTCGTGGGATTGATCATTCTCTTTCTAACACTCTCTTCCCAAGTTGAAGCCTCAAAATGTCGTCCGAGTGGCCGTGTCAGGGGGAAGAAGCCGCCGCCAGGGCAATGCAACACGGAGGACGACTCCGACTGCTGTGTGGAAGGCAAAATGTACAAAGTCTACGAATGCTCGCCGCCCGTCACTGGGAACACCAAGGCCTATTTGACTCTCAACAGCTTTGAGGATGGCGGGGATGGCGGCGGCCCCTCGGAGTGCGACAACAGCTACCACTCAGACGACACCCCCGTGGTGGCGCTGTCCACAGGGTGGTACAGTGGGGGAAGCAGGTGCCATAACAACATCACCATCAGCGCGAACGGGCGAAGCGTGGTGGCGATGGTGGTGGACGAGTGTGACTCGACGGAAGGGTGTGATAAAGACCATGATTACCAACCTCCATGTGCCAACAACATCGTCGATGCCTCTAAAGCAGTTTGGAAAGCTCTTGGTGTTTCTCGTGATGACTGGGGTGGCTTGGATATTACGTGGTCTGATGCCTGATATAAAAATATACTATACTACATATAGTTTGTGTTACTACATATTTTACATTTTATCATCTAGTAGTACTTACTCTTCTTATGTACTTACTCTTCTTATTAATTTAATTGTGTTAATTAGTATATGAAACTTATACGAGTTTCCCATTTTTTAGTTTCTTTCTCTTTATTCTTTCTTTCCTAACCTTATAGAGCAATTAAATAGATCCAATTCCAAACCAGAGAAACTAGATTAAGATTGAAAAATATTAATGGCTAATAATCATGCATGAGAACAAACATATGTTACAAAACAAAAGTGACTTGTTAAGTCGTATATTAAACGTAGCTAGCTGGATCAGAAGACACATGGATTCTGAGACTAGCAACATTCTGATTCTGATTAATATTTGTACTACTCTGCTTGGCTTTCGAGAAAGTACCGTTGGAAAAATGGAACTAAGAGAAAATAAAAATGGCTAAAGTTAAGTTCATTCCATCAATAATTAAGTTCCGTAAAACAAAAATGTATAAAGTCAACCACATCCAGATTAATCTAACACAGGCGAAGACCACGAGGCTAGCTTAACCTTTTTTCTTTATTTTTCATTGCAAGACTTCACAAACAGACGCATCCCAAGAATTACCTTGGCAACTCCGAGTAGTACAGTACATGAAACACACATTTCGATTATACCGAGCTACATATTATAGTATCAACAAACTTAAACCCTTATACTCATTCCCTTCAAAAATTCATATTTTTCACCTTTCAGGTTTTTTTTTTGTTTTATTTTTAGAGCTAGTTTAGAGATTTTATGTTTCATTATTTCTTCTTCTGTAATATTTGGTTATATTGCTTTCAAGAAAGACTATCCAAGACGACCATCTTTTCCTGCTTCCCAATTAGGCGATCTTTCTTTAACTCACAAAGCACCATTTTCTCGTTGACCAAACAACAAAGATCAATGCGTCCACAAGCAATTGACTCAGCAGGGCCTTATAGGCTACTGTATTGTTCAAGTAAAGGAGACAAAGCAGGGGTTATACAGGAGTTAGAGAAAGGTGTGGAGCCTAATCTAGCTGACTATGACAAGAGAACAGCTCTCCATTTAGCATCATCTGAAGGTTGCACAGAAATTGTTGTTCTGCTTCTTGACAAAGGTGCTGATGTCAACTCCGTCGATCGATGGGGACGCACTGTGAGTTTGATTTGGATTTGTTGTCAGGCATCTTCAACTTCATATACTTATATTGTTTGCTTAGAAAATTTTTTGGACAGATATTTCTGGTAATACTAGTCTATGTAAATCAGTAACTGATGTCTAAATTAAGTACTCAAACTAAACTACTCTTGTAATGTAGCAAAAGAACTTGAAGAAACTTGATTTTGAGAATTATGGCCACAAAGTAACATTGGGAATTTAGCTTAATTGTTGATATGCCTTTGGCCACGTTTACTAATCTGTAATGGTCTATAATGGGAAATGAATTAAATAAAGTGAAGTGGTTTGCTTTCTCATTATTCATGTGTTTATTTACAGAGAAAATAGACAAATTTTGGTGATCCCACGTAAGTTGCAAAATTGAGATGAGAAAAGAAAATACTGATTCAGAATTCCTTGTTTCTTTCCGAAAAAAATTCCATTATAGATTAGTAAATCCTTAGATTTCTTTTTTGTTTTCTTGCTTAATGATATATCTTATTTCACAGCCGCTATCAGATGCTCGTAGCTTTGGTCATGAGGCCGTTTGCAAGATATTGGAACACCATGGTGGAACAGATCCGGTAATGCATACATGTTTTAAAGAGTATAACAGATACTAATGATATGCCTTAAAAGAAGAGTCTTGCGTTACCTATGCAGTTCTTCTTTTTATTTATAATATTACGGACATTCATCTCAGAGCTTTTTAGATTATGTCTGTTGTCAATTTGCTTATGAGAATGCCAGTTAAAACCAAATATTTGATGGTTCACATGCATACTGTATTTTGTCAAGTATTTATTTCTTATGTTAATTTCATATTTCTAAGTTTTTATTATTGGTGCAGGTGGGAATGGACTCTCAGTTTCCATGCTATGAAATTGACCACAGTGAGGTAGATATGAATGAAGCAAAACTAATTGGAGAGGTATTTGTATGTGAAGACAGCTTGAGGCCATTTTTTTATGCAACCATTTTTTAGAAATAAACTTAGATTCTCTTGACGTACATGCTACTACAAGGATTCTTTGCTATAGCAGGGATCTTATGGTGAAATTTATCTGGTAAACTGGCGTGGCACAGAAGTCGCCGCAAAGACAATTCGTTCCTCTATTGCATCAAATCCAAGAGTGAAGTAAGTTTCTTTATCTGAATATATTTCATATTCTTAACAGGAAAAAGAAGAGTAAGTCATAAAGCTCCTAAATAAAGAAAATTACTAAACTTAACCAATAATTTGCAGAGCATATAGTTTTAACCTTGTGGAGTAACATTTAACTTATATATGTCACATGTTATTCTTCTTTTCCTTCCCTCCACAAAGTCTTTCTTTCATAGAAGTGTAAGTAGAATTTTCAGACTAAGCAATTGGCTAATGATAGACTATAATATCTAACTAGCTATAGTTTCTGGTGTCTTCTCAATTGGTGCTTGGACTATATGCACTTCTAACGTCATTGTTAACGTTTCTTGCTATAGACTAGTAAGATTCAAACAAAGGAACATGCTATTCATTCAAAATTTGCCAACTACAGGGATACCTTTATTAAAGAACTCGCTTTATGGCAAAAGCTACGCCACCCTAATATAGTGCAATTCCTTGGTGTTCTAAACAACTCTGACCGGTTGATCTTCCTCACCGAGTATCTTCGAAATGTGAGTTCTACTGCACTGGTTTTAGGCCAGAATTTTTCTGGATTTGTTTTCAAATTCATACTTATGGTCTTTTCATTTACGTAAATGCACCAGGGAAGCTTGCATGACATATTGAGAAGAAAAGGAAGATTTGATCCACAAACTGCAGTTTCTTATGCTTTAGATATTGCCAGGTTTTCTTCTACTTCTATATGCACTTTCTGTACTATAATACTCATTCATGGATTCTTTACTAAACCAGAAAAGTTAATGAAAGAAAGATTTGATTCACAAACAACAGTAGAGTTAATGCATATATTTTCCTTGACTAGTTTTGGAATTATTTTTATAATGTTTACAATGCATGACATATACATATGCTAATGACAAATTTCAAACATAAAAGTAATTCTCAATCATAGTTCTTAGTACTACTGGTTAATCATTGTGTACTTGTTCACATTTTTCACTCGCTGAAAATCTTGCAGAGGAATGAATTATCTCCATCACCATAAACCACATGCTATAATTCACAGAGATTTGACTCCAAGGTACTCCAAACTGATCTTCATATTAGTGTCTTTTGCACTAAGTAATAGCTTGTGAGTCAAATCACTTGAATTTCTCTTGAGGTTCTGTGAAAAATTCCCCCATGAAAACTGGCAGAAGGCATTTTAGATACAACGTCGTTTATTATGTGGGACTTACAGAAATGTGTTACAAGATGAAGCTGGGAGGCTGAAGGTCACTGATTTCGGCTTGAGCAAGATCAATCAGGAAAAAGATTCTGGTTACAAGATGACTGGAAGAACAGGTTCATGTAAGATTTCTCAACTAGAAATCTTATACCCAGAAATTTTTTTGTTCTCTCTAATTTTCTTTACAAATTTGCTAGACCGTTACATGGCACCAGAGGTTTATCGTCGCGAATCTTATGGCAAAGGGGTTGATGTCTTCTCATTTGCTCTAATAGTGTATGAGGTAATACAAAATGAAGCTTTTGCAATAAGTTAATGCTTCAGTTGCAATAAATTATTGTTTCAGTGACACTCTTTGTATTGAAACACTTCAATTTGTCTCCTAATTCCTTCATTTTCCATTTTCCTTTTGTACTACAATTAGTCTTTTAGAACCTTCTACAATTACAGATTAAATATCATGGCATGTTAAACTTGACTCTTTGAGAATGACGTGTTATGAATTTTGCTTAGATTTTTCAAGGAAGGCCATCAAATCTAGCAGAGGATCCAGAACAAGTTGCAGACCGACGAGCATACGAAGATTCTCGACCACCTCTTTCCTCTTCCATATTCCCAGACCCGATCAAAGCGTGAGTTTTCTTTGATACTTCCCTACTTCATCCTAACAGAATGTCAAGAATCCAATACTAAAATTTGAGTGGTTTATGAAGCATGCATTACTGATTACTTTTCTAGGAATCTGTAGAAACCTTGGTCCAAGTAAAGAGGTAATATGATAAAGTAGGATTTTGATCATAAGGCTTCCTCGTTCCGATTTCCTATCATTATGGTAAGTTTAGCACATACTGCTCAGAATTTTGGTGCCCTTAAACAGAGTTTCCAACTTGCTAGAACTGAGTTTGATTTCTTATTAAAAATGACTCAATAAAAAAAAATATATCTTTTCAATAAACAAAGTGACATATTGCTGATAGAGAAACTGGGAAACTAGACATTTTGAAAGTGCCTCATTTTTGCAAGGCAGGCTTCTAAGAGAATGCTGGCACAAGAATCCAGATTACCGTCCAACATTTGAGGAAATAATTTCTCAGCTAGAGACCATCCACGAGAAGTTCCAAAACTGCAAATCGACAGGACCATGTTGTGGTAGTTGTGTTATCCTATGAATGTGAAATTGTCAATATATATATATATATATATATATATATATTGAATTTTGTCTGTAAGATTCTCTTTAGCTACATATACATGATACATGGACATATAAAATTTTCAGCAAACATGTTACCATCAATATTGTTATGTACACAAGTTTTGTCTTATACATGATCGTAATTCGTAATATAAAAGTGCGGTTATAGTCAGTTACGACCCAAAAAAAAAAAAAAAGAAATATAATACTATTAAACAACGATAAGAAATAAGAAGTAGAGACTAGAAACAACAATGAGGCCATAAACATCAATAAATAAAGGAATTTGTAAAATGGGAATTTTTAAAACCGAGCAAAAAAGCGAATTTGTAAAAGCATCTTATGCAATGCTGATAACATTAAACAGGAATATAATATCTCCCACTATTTTTTCTTGTTTAATGGCTTATTATTTTATATATAATTTTTAGTTTTGGAAGCGATGTCACTAACCTTTTCGTGTCTGGGTGGTGTAGTTGGTTATCACGCTAGTCTCACACACTAGAGGTCCCCGGTTCGAACCCGGGCTCAGACATTTCTTTTGTCCTTTTTGTGCACTTTCCTAGTTCTTAAGACCCACCAAAAATCATCAACAAATAAGCAGAAATGAGAAGGTTCATTAACATTTGAGTTATATTTTCTATTTCATTAACATATAAATCATATATGTACAGAATTACGACATATACAATGTTTCTTGCTCATGTTACATGTAACATATTTACAACCATTACCCCAATATTAGTGTTTTGTTTAGATGCCAAGAGTGTACATTGATCACAAAGCTTCGCCCGAGAGCAACATTCAAAATTATGCAAACAAACGCCGTGAAGTTGCGCCAAAATTTCTGCACGATTGTTCCCATCTGACTATAAATTAGGATGACCATTCGATGAATGCTGCTCAGAATGGATCTTTATTTTTGCATTAAGAAGTGCTTGAATTCGGTTTTCACTTGCGACAGCTTCTTGGATGTTTCTCTGAGCCACATTGCAGAGATCATCAAGGGCCAGCATTGGAAATGGCTCCTCAATAAGAACACCAACCTGTAGAAATCGAATAGCATGTTTAGAACTTGTGTGTAATAAAGAAAGAGTATGCAGTTAGAAAAGCAAAATGCAATACATTATCTAAGCCAAACCAAACTCATCGAAATTCGATGGCTGGATTAGCATGATTTGATATCCTATCTATGTCTTAAGAAATCTCCCACTTTAGTAATATTTATAATGAGTTCTTTTTTACTTGTTCTCTAATTATCTAAATAATGGAAGAACTCAGCCACATGCCTCAAAATCTTTTAGACATTTAAATGTATTTACGTACTACAAGCAGGAAACTAACACATACCCAAAAAATAAAAATAAGGAGAGAGTAAAGTTAGAGACAAGAAACATACTTCTTCTATGCAGAACAAAGAAGCAGCACTAACGAAAGTAGCAGGAACGACAATCCAGTGGCAATCATCCCAGAGTATGATAGGAAGAGTTAGATGCCAAAGGACGAGAAATCTTGAAGTCAAGCGAGTATATGAGAGAGGGATTGGAGTGCCAATGAGTTGTTCACAAACACCAATTCCTTCATGAAAACAAGAGATTTTTGATTCCTGCAAAACGCTGAGTTTGATAAGATACCATTAACTATCTACTTCCATCAAATGGTTGGTGTTAATTTGACGCTTATACTACTATAGAATAGAAAATAAGAAAAGAATCATCAATTAACACCTGACGTTTTCTAAATGTCTTAAATAAGCTATAGTCTGAAATCTTTAGAGTGTCCTACAAATTTTAAATTTTGAAAGGTGACATGTGAAAGATGCTAAGCGATCGTGTCAAAATCTCTCTCAATGCCTTGCTAATCCAATAGAAGCTTACCAACATATGTCTCCTTGCTTCTTCCATCTTCAGCATTTGCAGGCTCTGTGAGATGAACTGAATAATACAGCGGGGGCGATGTTTTGAGTTCAAAACCACCATTAAATCATCTATTTCGAGCAAATTTCTGAGATCTCCTTCAACATCCGAGCCATAAATGACATGGCACTGCAATTAAGTCAATACCACCAACATTTATCTGATCAAATTACTGTTCCAGAAAACGAAAAGAAACAAAATTGAATAGTTCATCAGCATGGGAAAAAATTATAGAAAAATGAGTCAACCGAAGAAAAACTAACTAGCCTAACTTTTGAATAGAGTATGCAACTTTTCACACACTCAAACACACTAATTGAGAGAACAAATGGAAAACTGGTAATACTTTAAATCCATTCCTTTCATAGATATACATCAATCGTTAGCATGTAAATTTGTAATAAAAAAATTCCAGATATCCAGAACATGAATAGTAGAATTGCCATCCTTACAATATCTTATACACATAAGTCGATCATCCAACATAACTAGATCATCAACCATGAACCAGCATTGGTTCCTTGTTTTGCAATAACCAATTTTGGATTAACTTCATTTATATTCTTAACTGAGCTTAAACAGAACTTCTTGTCTGCTTACATTAAAGCTTATACTAGCTAGTGTATGTGTCCATTTTGGTATTCACGTCCATATCTCCTCAAGTACTGAAAAGACTTATCCTAAACTTCATGAAAGTAAAAGTAGTAAATGCCCGATTTTGGAACTAACCTTAAGGGAAACCGGAAAAGCCATTATATACTGCAAAAGCGCCTTTTTGAGCGGCGCGTCCGAGGAACTCTCCACCCCTGCAATCACCTGCCTCGCAAGGTCATTCGTCCCCGCAATCACTTTAGTCCAAGCTTTCCTCCCTTCCTCGAACCTCGAATACGAGGCCTCCGTTCGGAACACCAACAGCAGCGCCAATGCCGGCGCCGTCAGTTGGTAAGGCAGCGACGAGGCCCTCAACACAGGGTAAAACTCCGGTAACCAATGCATCGAAACCGCTGAATTATAGCTCGCAATGACCACGGCCACCGACGTGAAGGCGATCACGGGCGGTATCAACGACAGAATCACCCGCGACGATGGGCTCGAGAGAAGGTGCCGGACATGGCGGAGCGAGCTTCTGTGGTCGACCCATTTCTGGTGGTTGTATAAGGTTCGGTTCTTTTTCATTCCACGCTCTTTGATTCGGTCAGCCCAATCGGGTATGGCGCGGAGGATCGAGATGAGGGTTTTGGTGGGAGAGGAAGATGGGTTTGTGGGGCTTGAAGAAGAGAGGACTTTGAAGGAGATCGTTATGGGTTTGGGGGGGAAGGTTGGGTGTAATTTTGAGAAGGTGTTGGGGGTAAAGTTGGAAGAGATGGAAATTCTGGTGGTGGGTTTGATTGGGTTTGTGGGCTGTGCCATTTCTAGGGATTATTAGATTTGGGATTAGGGTTTTGAGGGAGGACGAAGAAGAGGGCATGTTATGGAGTTTCAGAGAGTGAGAGTACCCAAGAGAGTGTTACAGGAGCTCTAGAGAGAGTGGATTGGTAGTTAAAGACAGTTATTTGTGAAGGAGGTTTTTACACGTTAAAAACTCGGATGGATTAAATATGCTAGAGTTACAGCTTGGTGTTGACCATTTCTGGTTACAAGCACATCTCAACCGTTGATTGAAAGAACCAACCACACCAATAAGACTACTTTTCCAAATAAAGATGTCAGAGGCAAATATTTAAGCAGTTTGGAAGACTGGATAGAGCGAGGTCAAACTCATGACCTCCATCTACTCATCCAATTTTGCATTTTAATTTAATTTCTTATGAAAAAAAATCTCTACTAGGGTAGGAAAATCAAATCAATAGATTTCTTTTATCGATTGATGTGTGAAAAAACATTACAATATGGTGTGACAAATTCACGATCGATGTGTCAGTGCTGAAAAATAAAATAAAAAATCATAAATGTGAATAATGTTTTTATCCGATCAAACTTTCTAGCAATACTCTTTGCTACTTTTAGATTTAATGAAGCAAACTTTTAGATGTTATTAAGCAAGTAATTGCAAGGAGAACATAGTAAACATGGGATATGGAGTTATCTTCTGCTAAACTAATCACGTTCAACAAAAGACACCATAACTAGTTTTCAGGTGTTAAATTTAAAAGATTAACTAAGATAAAAATGAGTAAAGAGAGAGCTTCAAGAAACGAGTAGATTCATAGCAGTCTATCATTTAAAAAACTGAAAGTGTACTCAAACTCATTGAAGTTCCTATACAAAGTCAAACTGTAACTATGGATGTTTCTTTGGGCTATTAGAGCCCAGCTTCCCGACTTGACTTTCTTGAGACTGATCCTTTGATCCAAAGATGTATTCCTTGACTGTACTTTCAGCTGACCGTATGGCCTTCTTCACCTGCCATGGATAGTTTAAGCTTTTAAAATTAAGAACAGCAAAAAATCTTAGATTGATTAATTCAACCACAATATGGTAAAATCAAAAGAAAACACACTAGTCAACAGTGAAGATTAACAACTTCTTAAGGCTCAAAATGAATCAGTCTAGAATGCAGGGTAGTCAACAAAGAATAACAAATATGAAATGTCTTAATTTATCTCACATGATGAGATTTTGATGAAATCTTTCTGAAAAAATCTAATGTATCTATAGGCTGCAATTGCAACTTCATGAATGAAACTAAAGTTTCTCATCTAATCGTTGGGCACCCATAGAATATTAATGTCTGGCCTTAAGAATCTAGAGAGAGGGGCTAAAAGAAACATTTATATACAAGACATACACATATACAAAATCCACCAAATGATGGAACTCATATCTAAAAAGAACAACTGAATTGACATCCAAAGAACTGAACCAATTCACATTTTCTATCTACTGATGGTTAGGCATGGCTGGTCACTTCTGCGTACTTGTGACAAAATTTAACCTGAAGTACCTCAAAAGTATAAATGTGTTATCAGTACAACATCAAAAATGCCATCGTACAAAGGGACAGTCACAAAAGGTAGTGAAACTGGAAGCAATATTTTGCACCAAGATCATATCTTCCACCTCCTAATAACTGCACTATTTCTCAACGCATTATAGGCCTATTTCACATTGTTTCATAATCATCCTCACAAGTACATGCCTTTAAAATTATCAATGGGAGCCAATTCTAACACACTACTTTTGGCAATATATCCATGTTAGCATCAAAGATCTATTCTCATTCCATGAACAAGTCCTTCTTAACTACTTGTTATCTTTATAGCACAAGGAATAGCATTCGAAGAGAAACTCCTGCCTTTATATTGGTTTCTTTCAAATGAAGAAAAATCAAACTTGAAGAAAGGAGACCTTGTCAATACTGTAAATAGTCTAGTTAGTTTTAGTTTTGCTTCCACAAAACCAAAACAAAACAAAACAAAATACAGTATAGAGTTGAAAATTACATACATGCCAGTAAAGACTAGCGACAATAACAAAAAGTCTCAAAACGACAACCAAAACCAGGGCATTCCCAAACCCTCCAAATAATGAACTGGAACAGTAAAATTAGAGAGAACCCAAACACCAAAACATCAAAATAGACCATCAAAACACTTTGCTGAGCTGAGTTAATCAAGATTCTAACTAGTGGAGAGTAGATATTGAAAACCCATTTCGTTAAACATCTTCAGTTTCTAATCTTATTCCAGAATTCCACAAAAATTAAAAAATAAAAATAAATACACATACATACATATATATATTAGATCAGTAGCAGAATAACGAACCCATTCGGCTATGAAAAATAGAAGGAAGAAAAGCTTACAGGGTCAAGAGCATTGGGTTCAGGGCCATAGTCTGCGGTTAAGAGAAAATACGAGGCCGTGATGGTGGCTACCATTGTTGTCCTCCTCACCAGCTTGTCTGTTTGTGGGTTCATCATTTTTTTGGTTTTTTTTTTTATTTTCTTATCTGTACACTTTGCTCCTCAGAAAAGGAAGGTCTTTTCTTATCTTTGGGCCTTGTTATGACAAAAGAAAGGAGCTTGATCTTCTCTTCTTCGGAGAAGGAGGTTTTAGACGAACTACAAAGAAAACGGTGCTCACAACAAACGACATGTGTTGTCTTTCATTGAAAAGCGAAGGTCAAATGTTGATCAGTTTCAAAGACAAAACGACGAGTAGTTTTTAACGAATGTTTATATAAACAATGCCATGGCATGTCGTTTATAGGAAAATGACAAGTCGTTTAAGGGCGGTTTTGGAATGACAGCGAAACGACTAGTATTTATCCATTTAAACGACATGTCGTTTTGACGTTGCCCCACTATCTGTGCCAGCTCGAACTCGAATAAGCCCAGAACCGAACCAAACCAGACATCCAGCGATCTCACCTCCCACCTGCTCTTGTACCCGACCCGACCCGACACAGGTTGGAGGACTCCCTGAAATCCATCTCAAAACTCAGTATCTAAGCAAGACCAGACCATTCATGGAGGAACCAAAGGCAGCCCATCTCACACCCACACCCACACCAACACCAACACCAACACCAACACCAACCCAAGTTCCGAACCCTCAAATCGCAGCAAGCCAGGGTCTTCCTCTTCAACCTCCTCCATCTTCCAATACCAGGAAGAGACCCCTTGACAATGACTCTCTTTCACACAATTCCAAACCCTTCAAGCTTCGTCTTCTTCTCAAAGGTCTTCGTCCTCATTTCATTCAGGTTTGTATATGACTCCACCCATTTGATTTTTTTTTTTTTTTTTTTCAATTCTGGGTATGTCTAATTCTCCCTATACCCATCTTATTTTATTGAAATTTATATTAATTTCTATTCTGGCTTGTGGCAATGCAGAAGAAATTGATAAATAATTTCATGATTATTGCTGAGTTCTCAAATTTCGAATTATCAAGAAAACATTTTTTTAAAAAAAAAAGAAAAGAAAGATGTAAAAGAAACTAGCAAATATTCGTAACTTTAATTTTGGGAAGGTTGAGAAATGGTACATATTAATTCATGAACGGCCTTTGCTTGGTTAATTATGCTAAATAATATGAGATCTTGAAACCTTGCTGTTACCTTGAAGGTTCTTCGAACCCCAGATTTTCGGAACTGCAAGGCGGCCAATGAGATTCAAGAACGTAAGTAAGCTCATTGAGATGCTTTTATTTATTTTCATCCTTAAATGTCAATGCAATTTCAAGCCTCATATCCATGTCTTCAATGTCACTTTTTTCAGCTTTATTCTTTGCTTATGCGACATAATTCGTGAAGTATTGTCCTCTCTATTGCCTTAAAAAATAGTCCCCTTATTCATTGATGTGATTGCAAAGATTTAAGGAGCTTTGCTTGGCTTCTGCTGTCCATCTGTTTTTTCAGAATGACAAAAAAATTTGACCAAAAATCTTGAAACAAAGTTTGCGATGAGTAAGTCGCTAGTATATTTCTTTCGACGAATATAGGGCCATCAGAAGTTTAAACCACTTAATCACGGGACTGTGTTTCTTGCGTTGCACACCATGGAAGATTGTTGATGAAGGATAGACTGAGAAAGGAGAGAAATAATTTGGCTCTGATACTAGTTAGCGTAGAACCAAGAGAGAAAATAAAGGACAGAGGAGACTAGGAAGATAGAGAACAAATAGACAGGTAAAAAGAGAAATTTTGAGAGACTAGAGAGGCAGAAGATGCCAACTTCAACAGAGGGAATTTAGAGGGAGATAATTCAATAACTGTGAAACTGTAAAGCAATCGTAATTAATATAATAAAAAAAATCTTAATTTTTTCCATTCCTATTTCTGTTCCGCATCAGGTTTTCTCAAATTTCTAAACCCCTTGTAGCCGGTGTGGGATATGGGGTTTCACTAGTAATGAAATCAAACTCACAATATGTCAGTAGTTGATATCTTATGGACTAGCAATACATTAGATATATTGGTCTTTGGATTATGCTGATGACTTTGTAAAGCTCCAAATTACAGAGGTGAAGATTGTGGTAGAACTCTACAAACAGGTGATATCAGAATCGAATTCCTCGGGGAAAAATAATGCTACAGGAAGCCAGCCATTATCAGGTGAAAGCAAGGATGGTCAAAACCAACAGGAGAAGCTTTCTGAGAAGCCGCAACCTGAAGCTGGAGAGATTAAAGGAACATATGTTGTCGGAGGGTCCGCATTTGGATGGAACTTCATTACCTTCTCTGGCAAGGATCCAGTCTATTATGGAGTCACCAAGGAGACATTCCGCACTAAGGTAATTCCTCCCTTGTCCCGTTAGGGACTGCTTCCTATTCTAGGCCAGGGTTTAAGCTCCGGTACCAGAAGTAACTCCTCTAGTTCCTAAGAGAAGAAGATGACGCTCCAGTTTTAAGAAAATTTTGGTTGAGTGCTATAAAGGGATCAACCCCAAGTGCTTAAAATTTCCAGAACCTACTCCGAAGTATAAAGGTAGAACTTTAGAAGTGTTAAATTATTATAGGTATGACATTTATAGCTTGATTTGCTCTGCAAAAGGATTGGTGAATGTCTTGTAATATTTAGTCGTAATTCGATTTCTTATGATATGGTTCTCTCTCTTGAATTGTGAAATTTTCTTTTTCTTGCCTAGAGATATACTCTTGGTTTCTTGACTTGTTTGAGCATTTAGAACATGGATCGACGGTTCGTTTCTACATGGTATGGACATTTAAATTTTATGAAAATTCTGATTAATTACGTATAAAACTACGGATTGAACGAGAATTTTTTTGTAATAATTAGAGAAAAATACACTTGTTTGCATCTCCTATGGTTGGTGATTATTGATCATTACGAACCAATGAAAGGCACCATGTTTTTGCAAAAAAAAAAAAATTATAATAATAATAAAAATAATTAAATTAAATTAAATTAGTGTAGAATTAGGGTTAGAGGGGTTTCGGGAAGCACCATGTATAGAAAATTTGAAAGGGAGCCTGTTAACACGTTGGGTCCATAGCTCAGTGGTAGAGCATTTGACTGCAGATCAAGAGGTCACCGGTTCGAACCCGGTTGGGCCCTTCCTTTTAGATTATCCTCTTAAATTTTTTTCTTATGTAAATACTTAAATTTCAAAGGGACGACCAACTAAAGATATCTAATTATTTAAAATTGCAAGGATTTTGTGAAAGCCAAATAAATTATTAAGTGAACAAAAGGAAATTTAATAAACGTATCTTATAAATAAATTTAGTCTCATGAAAAAATGAAAATGATTTGGCCTTTTTTCTAGATTAAAATCTGTTTAATTTGTTTCTTATGCACATACTTAAATTTTAAAGGGTCGCAATGACCAACCAAACGACATCTAATCATTTTAAATTACAACAGTTTTCTAATTTGGTTTTTAAAGACCCGAGTTTTCGAAAAAAAATGTGGAACAATCCGCCAAATGAATTATTAAGTGAACAAAAAAAAATATAACAAATGTATCTTATAAATAAATTTAGTCTCATGAAAAAATGAAAACGATTTCCTATCATTTGTACTCTTTCTCATTCTTCTTTTTTTTTTTTTAATTAATTTTGATACGGTAGTTTCCTATGTTTGAATTTAAGGTAGTAATGAAAAGGAGAAATGTCTTCATCATTGCTTGTTAATAGAAAAACCAGTTGTTTTGGTAGTTTCCTATGTTTGAATTTAAGGTGGTAATGAAAAGGAGAAATGTCTTCATCATTGCTTGTTAATAGAAAAACCAGTTGTTTTGCTACTA
>JXTB01000378.1:237565-265098 GCA_002914805.1 Parasponia andersonii
AAAGATATCAAATCAAACAAAGAATATGGAAAATACATTTATATAATATATATATATATATATATATTAAAACAGATCAAAGCCCCACTAGAAAAATGGCAAAATCCACACTGCTTCCAACACCGTTTTCTCTGAGGACTTCACGCCACGAATGCTCTCCTAGCATTCACTGAAAGGAAAGAATTGTTTGTGTATGGCATTTGAAATGGAAGCAAATGAAACTTTGGATATTTTAAACTGCTTCAAACCTCAGCAACGTCACCTCTGTCCAGAAGTACCATTCCTCTTTGCTTCAAGAGTTGTGCCCTCCTTTAGTGCTACATGTGCTTCGTTCTCTATTCCAAGAGCAGAAAGGGCAGCACCCTGAAGATAGGAAGCAACATGCCATACCGGAGAAATGACCTGAGCTTGCATTGCATCATTCAAAGCTTCCTGATAATTTTCGCTCATGAGATTCGACAAGCTACGCCGTGCAAAAACAGTCGGAGAGACCATGGTTCCAACATCAATGAACTGCAAAACAAATAAGAACCTGTCAGCAGACTGCCAAAAACAGAAGTATTCAAAGTTCATGAAAGTGCAAAGAGTGTGATATTGCATTTATGTCAAAACGATAGCCGAATAGATGTTTCCACCGCAGTGCATGGATGAGACCCCATTGGAATCTGCTCTGTCAAATTTCGGAATTTGCGGATCTATTTATCTATCACATTTGCTAATTGGAAGGAAACCACTAAACCAAGGAAGAGTTTGAATTACTGAAAGGAAGTCATTTTATGGGCTAGTCTGCATCCAAAACTGAGGACAGGATGCATCCATGGGGAAGTAATCTGCCACCGGAATTTGAGAGGATTTACCAAAAACATCATAATGAGAGCTAAACCTGTGAGTAATATTGGATAGCCATTCCAAATTCCTTTTGCTTAAATGCAACATCACCCTTTTTCTTTGAATTTAAAGTTTCCTGCATTTGGTCAGTCCACATTTGGAACGAGAGCTGCAACCAGAAAAAAAATGTCGTTCAGTAACAATAACACCTTGTTCTTTGCATATAAGACAGAAGTTGTAGGGAAACAAAGGACGGTTGCAATCAGCAAAAGAGACAGCTGAAACCCGAGAAATTAAATAGTTATCACATACGAGCATAACTGGAATTGCCTAATTGGAACAGTTCCAGATTGAATCACACATCCAAATTATAGACAAGACTAAAATACGTATTTACTAAATTATATGAAACTGCAGACCTCATTTGCCACTCCTTCATCATCTTTATAGCCAAGGTTCTCTAAGATCTCATGTATAGCAGTCAAGTCTCCTCTCAAGCAAGCCTCACCAAGCGGTGACAGAGGAGTGTGTGAGCTGCTGTTTGGAAGACCCATCAAGACATAGGAGGGAACCTGCACAGGACAGCAGAGTGAAACCTTACCAAAAGATGAGTTTGAACCTCTAAGCAAATTGTAAATATCAGATGGAAAAAGGAACAATGCTAATAGCCCTGCCAAAGAAAGATAGCTCAGATGAATATATTCTATGCCCAGGCATTAAAAAAATGTTTGACCCGATTGCAGCTAATAGTGACAACATCACAATAAGAAACCCAATGGACAAACCATGACAAGTCAAAGAACAATAGAAAACAGGACGTCAACCACTTTTCGCAATAACTGGAATTAAGTCAACTTAAAAGAAGATTTCACTAGAAGAAAACGGCTCTCTTGATTACGGCAGCATAAATAGTCTACAAACTAAATAAGATGATCTTGAACCAAGCGAAACAATATTTACCAACTTAAAAATTAGCAATGAAATTTAGAGAAGAGGAGTTTGGGAACTGACCTCTGTTTCCTTCTGAAGAGGAGTCAAAGCGGTAACTAGTGACTTTGGATTTGGCCGTTCTCTGGGTTCATATTGTAAACATCGTGATGCCAAGCGTACCAACTCTGTGCCATCGTCATCAGAAAACTGTCCTTCCAAGCAAGAATCTGTTAACATCTGGAGATTTCTGTCGCGTATAAGGTCAAGAGCCTGGCAAGATGTTTTGGCCATTAGCGAAAAATCACATCTAGATTTTTTTTTTTTGGGGGGGGGGGGGGAGCTAATAGTCTAATACAGATAATTTAAATACCTCAGGTGGAAAAATGGGTTTATATATATAGATGGGCACCAATCCAGTAGGTATTTTTTTTTTTTTACCTATACATATGTATCAATTTGGCCAATGAAAATTTAGCATGCATATTTTATTATTATAAAAAGTAAGAGAGAAAAAGAGCATTAATGATGCACATCTTTTCATGCACTTCATTATAGTCATTGGATCACCACTAGATGGTAATCCAACGGCTAAAGAAAAAATACCTACCCATAGGTAAAGAAAAAAAATACATATTGGATTGGCAACCTATATATATATATATATATATATATATATACACACACACACGCACATATATAACTTACATGGCTTGGGGGAATATGTTTTCCACTCAGAAGATCAAGCAAAAGAGTCCCAAAGCTATATATTACACTCTCGGGTGTCACTCTCCCTGTACAACAAGACAAAATAGAAGAAGCAAAGTCAGAAAATATCTTAGGCTCCGGTAAGTAATGCTTTTGATCGAGAGATTATCAAATCACTGTCTGATTTTAAATCATAGGATACAACTACTAAACACGTATGTAAACTGAAAAAAGCAGCATCACTACATGATATTAGCGAGCGATCAACAAAAAATTTTAGGATTATATTCAAGAAGCAAGTAACATGACCAGCTCACGGTAACTTGAAAACATTGTAGATGGAAAAAAAGAGAACAATTATATGGTAGAATCATCAAGCGCTAGCATGTTATATCAAGTATGCTACACTGCAAAGTTTATGGCAACAGTAACTGAGTCACAGCATATGCACTATGGACAACTTTTTGACAGGCCAGGGAGAAAATCAGTAACTAAGTAAAGACACCTGATAGATATCAATAATACAATCACTTTAATGTCATTTATTTTCAACGTACCTAGACCGCTGAAGCTACTTACTACTCAGTTTGCTTACAGTAAATGAGAGAACTCAATAATATCATTGTTTGAAAATTCAATTAAGGACCTTTACAGTTAAAAAACTATGGCAAAAAGTACATGAGTAATAATTAGCTATCATCTTGTGCCATCTAATAAGAACGACAACCTAGAAACATTGTTCCATACCCTAATGGTTTTATCAAGACGGGTTGCATACCAGTTCTCAAGTATTCAGGAGGAGTAAACGCCAGATTTGTACTGTAACTTTTCCCGTCCCTACTATTTTTCATCAGGCCAAAGCTTGAAAGTCTAGGATTTGCATCCTGCAAAATTTTAATTATAGTTTAGAGAGCAAACAGAATCTACCAAGAACAATGGTTCAAAATATGGAAGTAAAATACCTCATCAAATAGAACCCTATAAGCATTTAGGTCATGATAAAGAGCACGTCCTTTGCTCGTGCAGTATTCTAACGCCTGTGCAAGATGTAGCACAACCCTTAAACGCATTGCCCATTTCATAGGTTGTCTTTCCCCTAAATGAAGAAAGTAATCAAGTCAATTTAAACAGAAGAGATCAATCAAAATATATAGCAATGCAATTTCACTGCACAGGTACAACAAAGGATATTTTTTTCTCAAAACAAGGTACTTGACTTCAGAAGTGTCAAAAGAAATCCAACTCTATAAGCCTTGTTGAAAGGTGCACTTATTCTTGGTCATCCTTTCGGTCGGTCTTTCTATGGATCAATTCACATGATTTTCAAAGGAAATGGGATCAATGGCCATTGATCAAATTGATTACGGCAAAGCACTCAGAAATGACACTCAGGAAGTGTAAATTATGATGAAAACCAAATGCCATTTACTGAAACGAGAAATGAGATACAATTTATTCAACAGAACTAACTAATCCAAAGAAAGGCTTTGATCAATTTTAATAACCACAAAAAGATGTTGACATGCCGACAAACAAAGATGTTGACATGCCGACAAACACTGTCAAATTTAGAAACCAGACCAGCAGCCATCTCAAAGTAAACAGGAGACGAAATTTAAGAAAGTATTATAAGCAACAGACATGACAATTCTTACGAAGATTTCAAAGAAAATGACTCATTCTGGAAAAAAAAAAAAAAAAAAAAAAAGTGGTGCATGTAGTCTCCTATTTCAGCTTAATGAATTTCAAATCAACAAAAAGAAACTAAAGTTTAAAGGTAAGAATATAATCAGAGAAATCAGTTTTCCAATGGCTAGAAAAATGAATGGAAGTAGATGCTTTCACCAAAAGACCGAAATATGTGCAAGCATTAAGCCTTACAGTGAAAAAGATGTTTTGCAAGTGTTTCGTTGGGCATAAATTCAGCCACAAGTAATCTCTCATCATCTTCACAACAACAGCCAAGCAAATTTGCCAACCTCTGGTTGCGTAGCTGACCAACTGATCTTGCTTCTTCCTAGAATTGTGCACAAAAGGTGATTTATCATGATAACATTAATGGAGAAAATATGATCTATCCTCTAGGTACTTGTTAGCAAAAGAAAAGAAATTTGCCAAAGAAAAAAAAAATTGAATGAAAAAGGAAAGAAATTTTTATACCAACTGCATTTAGAACTTGATAGAAAAAGAAAAAAGATATTATGTATCGCCTTTGGTAGAACTCACAAAGCTATGTAGGATGAAGTGTTAATAAAATGAATCAGAAAGGAAAAGTAAGAATTCACGCACAGCATGCAAAATACAATGCTGAATTATGAGCATATTGCACCTGATTATAGAGAAAAAAAATAATAAAAGTTTTTTGTGTTAATAATGAGCAGGATGCAACGGATCAATTTCCGGGACTTAGAGCTCAAAGAACATAAATCATCAAGATAATCATACATGCTCCAACACATAGAGATGACATGTCATTGACGGTAGTACACCGAATTAATAAAGAAAAGATATTTCTGCAGATAATCCTGATGAATACCACATGAAATTACTATAGTTCAGAAAATGACTTGGCAAAACCGACAACTTAGAGAAAGAGGATTAGAAAACGTGAAGTAATAGAATCTTAACCAGAAATTGCCGTGCATCAGGCCAAGCCATTCTATTAAATCGCTTAACAGCTATTCTCCTTTGATTCTCCAGTTTCCCTTTATAGACAACATTCGGAGCCTTCTCGCCATGCTCAGACACAATATTCTCCACTGCAAAACTAGATGTGGCATTTTTCAGTTGCTCAAGTGTGAATTCACGGAATGCAGGTATGTCATCAACCTCACTATTCCCCTCATTCTCTGCAAACATAAAATAAAACAAAAGGCAGCAGTTGATAAAGCATCAGCCGTTCTTTCTCTACTCCATCAAAAGAAAAACTATTGCAGTAGAGATTATATTTATCGTAAACCCACCAACATCCGGAGCTTCAGCCACGCTTTCTTTGATCTGTGAATCCCAGCAGCAAGGATTCAGTTTGGAGCATTCACACCCCATTTCAACAAACTCAAAAGATTATTCGATCCCTTTTTCAACAGAGTGATTCTTGTAGCTTCAAGCTTTGAATTTCATTCTATGATCAGATGCTGAACTCCAATACTGAGGACCAAAATAGTAAGAAACAAATCCAACCGTTCTGTATAAGTGAGGTTCAACCAAACTACTCTTAACTCGGGATAATTTGATCTGCACAAAATTCATGTTCATTAGCAACTTAAGATAGAGGTCAATGGAAACCCAACTTAAAGCAGCAAATATGACCAAAGTGGCCTCCTATCCTTCTCCTTTAAGCAACATTTTGGATAATCTTTACTGGAAACACCCAATTTTCTCTATATTATTAATTAGAACCAACTAAATCATAACTCAAAACTAAAAGAACAAAAAAGCAATAAATACTGAAAGTCATAATGAATCAGATAGCAATAACTCAACTGCGTTATATACCTTTTAAAGTCTATCTTTCTCTCTCTCTCTCTCTCTCTCTCTCTCTCTCTCTAAAAGCTTCTGAGCCAATCTGGTGAAGCTGAACTCAGAACCTAAAAAACAGCAAGACCCAGGTTCCAAAACCGAAAACCCAGTTAGAAAAAGCTTCCAAACTCAGTCAAAAGCAAGTAAAAAACTCAAAAGATTCTTCTCCAGTATCCAATGTGCAAAACCCTTAACTGGGTTTTTCTCTCTCTACACTTTTGAGACAATCAATAAACTTTCTCGATCCAATTCAGCCCCACAAAGAGAGTAAAGCCCAAATCGGAAACACCGTGAAAGCTTGATAATCTGGGAGCTCAAGATCTGTGTATATAGAAAAAGAAGAGCTTGAGAAAGTTTTCTAAATCATTTGTTTTTCTTGGGGAAAGTCCACGGTAGGGTACACCTTTTTGGCCTAATCGGACGGTTGAGGTTAACCCTTGTTTTGTGGGACCCACCTCTCTCTAAGAGAAAAGATAGAACTGAATGCATCGGATCATAGCCACTTCTCACTTGCTCTCAGACAGTGAGGCTTATCAGTAGTTATTGTGATAAGAATAAAAAAATAGTTTGCTATGGATTCAAATTCGATTCAATCCGATTTCTACGTTCTTCTTATCTAATATTTAACTGGAATTTGTGGTAAGAATATTCTTTTTTTTTGGGTAACTAATGTGTAACTGCTCAAAACAAGCTGTTTGGAAATTTTCCAATTTTTGTTATTAATCATAGACATAAAATATGTGAAATAGCATTGATAAGAGATTAATGGTCTATGAATTGACAAAAAAAAAAAAAAAAAAAAAAGAAGGCTCTGATTGACCGAAGGATAAGTCCAGCCTAGTGTCAATGTTTAGACAATTAAAGATGACATTTATTCAGCAACAAAAAAAATGCTATGATAAATTTCGAGAAAACAAAATAAATATTTAAAATATAAGTTACTGGAATTAGTCCNACAGTCACCGGCACGAACCCGGTTGGGCCCTTTCACTATATTTTAATTACTGTTTTGGACTAATAAGGTCATTTGTTTATTTTATTTAAAAAAGAAAAACGTATAATATGCTTGTCACTTAAGTTTGAAATTAAAGGCCTTTGTTTTTAATTTTTCCTCCTAAAAAAATTTTACCTTTTTTTTCTTTTAGTCGTTATTAAAGTCTAGTTAACGAAAGTTTTATCTTTTTTTTTTCTTTTTTTAAATATGCTAGTTACCTGAGTTTGAAATTGAAGGCCTTTATTTTTTTCTAGAACAAAAAGTGTGACATTTACCCAAGTTTGAAATTGAAGTCGTACTACTGATAAGGGGGAAATGATCTTTACTATTACTTGTCAAAAGGAGTATTAGAACCATTTTTCTTTTCTCCGGGATCTCACTACTGATTTTACTAAAATATCTCAAATTATAATAAAATATTATAAAGCACAATAGAGTCCATATAACAACCAACGAGACAGAAGAGTGGAAACCAGACGAAATTCCTCACTCGTAAATAAATATAATACTTAATAGACAACCAAAATCAAAGTGGAGAATATTATTGTCACTCACAAGTTGTTATAAAATAGTATAAAATTACTGAAGAGTAGCAATTGATCAAGTCTAAATAAAAACCAACAATATCTAATCAGCAAGATCAAACAAAACCAGGGACGGTATCTGTACACAAATTACAAGATTGTGGACAACTTCATGTTCTTCACCTTTTTGTTTTTTTTTTTTTCTGATTAAAAAATGCATTTATGGGGGATCCTCACATACACAAGAAATCAAATCAGAGAAAGAATAAGAAAAAAATACATTATAAATAGATTAAAGCCCACTATAAAAATTGGCAAAATCCACACTGCTCCTAACACTGTTTCTTCTGACTGAGTACTCTTCAGGCCAGTTATGCTCACCTAGCATTCATTGAAGGGAAAGAATAGCTTTTGTATGGCATTTGAAATGGAAGCAAACGAAACTTCGTATTTAAAACTGCTTGAACCTCGGCAATGTCACTTCTGTCCAGTAGTAGCATTCCTCTTTGCTTCAAGAGCTGTGCCCTCCTTCAGTGCTACATGCGCTTCGTTCTCCATTCCGAGTGCAGAAAGGGCGGCAGCCTGAAGATAGGAAGCAACATGCCACACCGGAGAAATGACCTGAGCTTGCATTGCATCATTCAGAGCTTCCTGATGCATGTCGCTCATGAGATAAGACAAGCTACGCCGTGCAAAAACAGTTGGTGAGACCATGGTTCCGACGTCTATGAACTGCAAGACAAATAAGAACCTGTCAGCAGAATGCAAAATACAAAAGCATTCTAAGTAAATAAAAGGGCAAAGAATGTGATACTGGATTTATGTCAAAAAGATCCCGTAGATGTTGAATAATTTATCTACTGCAATGCACGGATGAGACCTCATTGGAATCTGCTTTGTTGAATTTCTTAATTGTTGAATTTATTTATCTCTCACATTTGCCAAGGTGGAGAGAGAATATTTGTAAGGAGGTCTTTAGGATGCATCTATGGGAAAGTAATGTGCCACTACAATTTGAGAGAATTTACCAAAAACATCATAACAAGAGCTTAACCTGTGAATAATAGTCAATAGCCATTCCAAAATCCTTTTGCTTAAATGCAACATCACCCTTTTTCTTTGAATTTAAAGTTTCCTGCATTTGGTCAGTCCACATCTGGAAGGAGAGCTGCAGCCGAATAAAAGAAATATGGTTCAGTAACAATAACACCTTGTTCTTTGAATATAAGACTGAACTCGCGGAGAAACAAAGAACAAAAGACATTTGCAATCAGCAAAAGAGACAGCTGAAACCCAATTAAATGGTTATCACATAGGAGCATAATTGGAATTACCAACTCGGAACTATTCCAGATTGAATCACATATCCGAATTATAGACAAAACTAAATACGAATTCAACAAAATTATATGAACCACCCACAGACCTCATTTGCCACTCCTTCGTCATCTTTATAGCCAATGTTATCTAAGATCTCATGTATAGCAGTCAAGTCTCCTCTCGAGCAAGCCTCACCAAGAGGCGAAAAAGGAGTGCAAGTGCCACTGTGCGGAATACCCATCAAGACATAGGAGGGAACCTGCACTTGACAGCAGAATAAAACCTTACAAACTACAGCTACCAAAAGATGAGTTTGAACCTCTATAGAAATTGTAAATATCAGACGGAAAAATGAAAAATGCTAGATTTTACGCTTCCCACGCATGAATGTCCACAAAATGCTTTCCAAAGGAAGAAAGAGCGTTGAAACTCCATTCACGAGGCTGAATCATTTCTATAAGCACAGATTGTTACAACTAGTTTGACAAAAATCTGAGGTTCCTAAACTAAATTTCAAAGGCAATTTTATGAAAACTATTTAGATGAATATGTTTTACACCTAGGCATTAAGAAAATGTTCAACCTCCCCAACTGCAACTACTAGGGACAAAATTGTAACATAGGAATTCAATGGACAAACCACGACAAGGCAAAGGACAAGAGAATGCAGGACCTCGAACCTGTTTGGCATGGCTTTCAAAGATCTTTTGGAGCCCAAAAGTTACTTTTGAGGATGTTTGGATGAATTGTCAGAAGATCTTTCTTTTAATTAGAAGGCCCTTTTAATGAAGCATGGACCCACTAACTTTTACTTCAGGAAGTAAAAATTATCCCAAACGGGGCTATAATAAGATGATCTTAAACCAAGTGAAACGATATTTACCAACTTAAAAGTTAGTAACGAAAATTTAGAGAATTTTGGGGAACCGACCTCTGTTTCCTTCTGAAGAGGAGTCAAAGCTGTAACTAACGACTTTGGATTTGGCCGTTCTCTGGGTTCATATTGCAAACACCGTGATGCCAGGCGTACTAACTCTGTACCATCATCATCAGAAAACTGTCCTTCCAAGCAAGAATCTGTTAACATCTGGAGATTTCTGTCCCTTATAAGGTCAAGAGCCTGGCAAAATCTTTAGGTCAGTAGTGAGTTTTTTTACATAACCCATAGATGAAAAATAACATCTGGGATCGATATCAATTAAACAAAACTGACACAGATAATTTTAATGCTTTAGTTATACATATAGATGCAACTTACATGACTAGGGGGGATATGTTTTCCACTGAGAAGATCAAGCAAAAGAGTCCCAAAGCTATATATTACACTTTCGGGTGTCACTCTCCCTATACAACAAGAAAAAATAGAAGAAGCAAAGTCATAGAACATCTTAGGCCACAGTAAGTAATGCTTTTGACTTTAAAGATTTTCTAATCAAATTGGTGATTTTAAATCATAAGACACGACTACTAAACATAAGTGGAAACCGAACAAAGCAGCATCATACATGATATTAACATATAATCAACAAAAATTCTCAGGAACAAAGCAACATAACCAGCTCACAGTAACTTGAAAACAATTTACACAGTAAAGGAGCATGACCATATGGCAGAATCATCAAGAGCTAGCATGTTTATCAAGTATTCCAAATAGCAAAGCTTATGTCAACAGTAATTATCTGCATTCCAGCATACGCATTTTGGACAACCTTTTGACAGGTCAGGGAGAAAATCAACAATTAAGCCAAGATTCCTCACAGATATCAACTACACATTCACTTTCACGTCATTTACCTTGAATCTATCCTAAACTGTTGAAGCTACTTAGATACAGTTGAGAAAATCAATAACATCATTCTTTAACAAGCCAATTAAGGATGTTTACAGTTGAAACACTATGACAGACAGTACACGATATATATTTTCCGACTGTCTAGTGCTAGCTATTAGAACCATATCCTTGAAACATTGTTCCACATGCTAAAGTTTTTATCAAAAGGAGTTGTGTACCAGTTCTCAAGTATTCAGGGGGAGTAAACGCCAGATTTGTACTATAACTTTTCCCATCCCTACTATTTTTCATCAGGCCAAAGCTTGAAAGTCTAGGATTTGCATCCTGCAAAATTTTAATTCATAGTTTAGAAGTGCAAACAGTATCTACCAAGAATAATGGTTCTAAACATGTGAGTAGCATACCTCGTCAAATAAAACTCTATAAGCATTAAGGTCATGGTAAAGGGCACGTCCTTTGCTTGTGCAGTATTCTAAAGCCTGTGCAAGATGTAGAACAACCCTTAATCGCATAGCCCATTTCATAGGCTGTTTTTCCCCTAAATCAAGAAAGGAATCAAGTCAATTTACACAGAAGAGATCAATCAGAAGATATAGCAATGCAATTTTAACTGCACAGGTACAGCAAATGAATTTTCTTCATCTTATTTCTTCTTCTTCTTCTTCTTCTTCTTCTTCTTCTTCTTTTTTTCCGGTTGTTGGGAAGAAGGGGGAGGGGAGAAAGTTTCAAAACAAGGTACTTGACTGCATAAGTATCAAAAGAAATAAAATGCTTTAAGCCTTGTTCAAAGGTCCACTTATTACTGGTCATCTTATAACAAGGTCTGTATATGGATCAATTCACATGATTTTCCAAGCAAATGAGATCAATGGTCATTGTTCATAATTATTACAGCAAAACAATCACAAATGATACCCAGGAACTGTACATCACAGTGAAAACCAAATGCAATTTACTGAAACGAGAAACAAGTTTATCAATATAATTGACTAATCTAAAGAAAGGCTTTGATAAATTGAAATAACCACAAAAAAAAAAAAAAAAAAAAATTGTTACCACGGCAGCAAACACTGTCAACTTTAGAAACAATGTTTTGCAAAGTATATGTGCAAGCATTAAGCCTTACAGTGAAAAAGATGTTTTGCAAGTGTTTCAGTGGGCATAAATTCAGCTACGAGTAATCTCTCTTCATCTTCACAACAACAGCCAAGCAAATTTGCCAGTCGCTGGTTCCGTAGCTGACCAACTGATTTTGCTTCTTCCTGTAGTTGTGCAAAACAAAATTTATCAAGATAAGGCTAATGGAGTGAAAATATCTAGCATTCTACCCTCTTGGATCTTGTAAGTAAAAGAAAATAAATTTTGGTACCATTGTCATGTAGAACTTAATGAAAAAAGAAAAAAGATTGTTCCTTATAGCCTTTGGTAGAAGTAGAACTCATAAAACTACGTAGGATGAAGTTAATAAGATGAATCAGAAAGAAATAGAAAGTATCCTCACACAGCAAGCACAACACAATGCTGAATTATATGAGCATACTGCACCTGAATATAGAGAACAGAAAATTACAAGTTTTTTACATTAATGAACATGATCAAGATAATCATGCATGCACCAATAGATACAGATGGAATGTCCTTGGTGGTAGTGCTGTTGATCAAATTAAGAAAAACCATTTTTGCAGATAATCCTGATGAATTCCATAAGAAACTATCATATTAGAGAAAATGATTTGACAAAATCAACAACTTAGAGAAAAAGAGTGAGAAAATGTGAAGTTACGAAATCTTAACCAGAAATTGTCGTGCATCAGGCCAAGCCATTCTATTAAAACGCTTAACAACAATTCTCCTTTGATTCTCCAGTTTCCCTTTATAAACAATATTCGGAGCCTTCTCACCGTGCTCAGACACAATATTCTCCACCGCGAAACTAGATGTGGCATTTTTCAGTTGCCCAAGTGTGAATTCGCGGAATGCAGGTACGTCAGCAACCTCACTATTCCCCTCATTCTCTGCCAAAAAAAAAAAAAAAAGAAGGCAGAAATCCATGAAGCATTAGACATTATTTCTCTTCTCAATCAAAAGAAAATTCTTTGTAGCAAAGACTATCTTTATCTTAAACCCACCAACATCCGGAGCTTCAAGTACAGCTGCTTTGATTTGTGAATCCCAACAGCAAGGACTCAGTTTGGAGCATTGACACCCCATTTCAACAATCTCAAAAGATCAACGCTTTTCTAATCAATCCCCTTTTTCAACACAGTGATTCTTGCGGCTTCAAGCCCTAAATTTCATTCTATGATCAGAATGCTGAACTCCTATATTCAGAATCAAAGTGGCAAGAATTTAATCTAACTGTTCTGCCTAAGTGAGTTTCAAACAAACTACTATTAACTCGGGATAATTTGATCTGCACTAAATTTCATATGGATTAGCAAGTTAAGATAGAGATCAACTGAAAACCCAACTTAATGCAGCAAATATGACCAAAGTGATCTCCTTTTCTTCTCTTTTAAGCAACATTTGGAATAATATTTATTGGAGTAACACCCAATTTTCTCCGTCATTAATTAGCACCAACTAAATCATAAGTCAAGACTCGAAACTAAATGAAAATAAAAAACAATAAATGCTGAAAGTCATATTGAATCAGATACAATAACTTAACCGCGTATATACCTTTTAAAGTTATCTTTTCTTAGTTTCTCTCTCTCTCTCCCTCTCTCTCTCTCTCTCTCTCTTAAAGCTTTTGAAGCAATCTGATGAAGCAGAATTCAGAACCAAAAAAATAGCAAGACCCAGATTCCAAAACCAAAAACCCAGTTGGAAAAAGCTTCCAAACTCGGTCAACAGCAAGTAAAAATCTCTAAAAGCTTCTTCTCCAATCTCCAGTGTGCAAAACCCTTAACTGGGTTTTTCTCTCTCTATACTTTGAGACAAAAAATAAACTTTCTCGATCCAATTAAGCCCCTCAAAAACAAGTGAAACCCAAATCAGAAATACCGTGAAGCTTGATAATCTCAGAGCTCAAGATCTGAGTATGTAGAAGAAAAAGAAGAGCTTTAGAGTTTTCTGAACCATTTGTTTTTAATTTTAAATTATAAATTTTGCTGTACAAATAAATAAACCAATTATTTCCGACATGTCACGAACATTTATTCAAAGCCAAAGAATCTGCATATTATTTTAAGAAACTATATTGCATTTCCTGTTTTTTAAAAAAATATTATATATATTGGAACAAATTAATTATTAAAAAAAATTTGATGGTATGATTACTTGGAAGAATTTTCCAAGTTGATTTTGAATATTATGAATCAAGTATTTTCTTATTTTGAGTTTTTTATAATTAGCACCGCCAGTGATTTTGGAATTTTATTGAAATCGAGCTGGAAATTGGTTTGAGTTTCTTTGGGGCCAAATGGCAACGGCCGAAGCAAGTCTGAGACGCTTTTTTTCCATCATTCTTGTGCCCCATCACTCCCGCCGTAATCATTTCCTTTTGCCTCCTTTAATTATTGTGCATGGGGACACATCCAAACGACACCGTTTCACTTTCATAATCTCTAATTTTTGTATAAATAAATAGAGAGATAAATAGTTCCAGAATAAAGATAATTATTTCAAAATTTATACCAAATTTTTAACAATACACATAACATGTGGCTTTATATCGGTAAATGTGACTAATTTATTCATAAGTTAAATACTTTTGGTATACCTAATATTATTTATAGTTCAATTTGACTAAAAATGCTATTGTGTTGCAATAGTCTAATGAGTACACGGGTTTTATGAACGATGTATCATTAATTGCACGATATGTTTATAATTTTGAAATCTACAAAGAGTGACTCAGGATGTACTTGTAAACAATAGACTCTATTTTCAATTGGTACTTCGAGAATAAAGTGGATAAAAGAAATTATAATTTTCTTAAAAAAATGATTAATGGTCGAATTTGCATTCGTGATTTTGAATTGATTCTTAAAACTACTTCATAATTTATGGGAGAACAATTGAGTAATTACCTTATTAAGACAAACTAGATTGTTCAAGCTTACTATTTTAATTGAGAATATTACTATTTCAATTTTTTAATACAAATTTGTAAGACATGAGTTGTCAAAATTTAATTGTGAATATTATTTAACTTATTTATAATAAATTAAAGATAACTAGTCAAATTGGTTGCTATCTTAAAAATTAGACAAAAGTTAGATATGTAATATTATTCTTTAAACGAACAAATATTTAGAATATTAGATAAATGAAATTTAATTGCAAATATGTATAACATGTATCCCCCAATTGCAGTTTCATACGTGATTCTATGAATTATTTATAAAAGTTTTTGATAAGAAAAAAGTGTTATTGTTATTTCTTTTAGACGAATACTTAATGTGAATAACCACGTTTTAGTAATTGAGCACCTATTTATGCCACTTTGGTATTTACTAGCATACGGAATAAAAATTGGTTCATTTTCATAATGATTATTGTTGACGTTTGTAAACTTCACAATAATATTAATAACTATATCGATTCCTATTTTAAATTATTAAATTAAAATATTTTTAATTTCACTTTTGATCTAATAATAAAATTTCCATACAAAATGATGGGATTGAATAAACAAGATTTATTGTCTCTTTATTATCATTTCTCTAATGTAAAAATAAAATTTGTTATTAAATAAATTATTTGCTACAAATATGAGCAATACATGTATAAACTTCTCAATTACGAAATAAAACAATATTAAAATGACTAACTCATGCGTCACTAATCTCAGCATAGTCATCTCATTCTCTAAATGAAAGACAAACGACAAGCCAACATTTTCTCTTAACAAAAAGTTTGTATTATTAACAATATTGTTGCACATACTATTAGAGGAGTTTATCAATGTAATGTTCCAACTCTTCGGACGGTTAATTACTTTCATTCTTAGCTTACTTATTTAAAAAAATAAATTTAGACGATGAAAATTCATGACAATTTTTTAATACTTTTTTTTTTTTTTAAATATTTATATTCATAACTAACCATTTACTTAAATTTTGAAAACAAGTAAAATAGTTCTCAATGGTTAAGTAACATTTATTTACATTTGTTTATAAATTTTTTATTAGAGTGATTTAAATAATGCGCAATCATAAAGGGTTCTCAGGGAAGGAGGGAGGTCACATACGGACCACTTAAGTCTCAAGCTCTCCTTAAACAGGTTAGATCTTTTTGACAGAACCTCTTGTGTTTTGTATTTATTTAAATCAAAACATTTTCTCTTTTAGATCTTTTGAAAAATATTTGTTTAAACTTTATTCAATCGAAATACATTTTCAAGTTCAATTTAATAAAAAAAATGCATTGTGAAATAAAATGTCAAGTTATAAGTATGTTTTCAATTATATCAATCGTACATAATTGAAATCATTTGTTATATAATAAGAATATATGCAGAAGTAAGCGGTATTCTATTGCTTGTGCCCCGCATTCATCCCCGCCTCGATTCTAATTAATTCATCAATCAAATCAAAGGTTTCTTTCATTTGGTACTTATAGCATAGATACTCATAAAATGTGAGTTTTCGCTTAGCAAGTACAATGTAATTATCACAAAATATTTTACTTATAAATAAACAATCTTTTATGAAAGTTCGGTTTATGTTGTTTTATAAAACCATTACTTTATGTTTTATTATAAGATATTGTATCATGATTTTATCTCATTATTTATCACAACGTCTTTTATCTTTTCTTATGTGCCTTTGTGTACGTATCGAGTATGCACTACCAAATGGGAAATTAGGAGAGCGACTCAACTAAAAATACCCACGGCCATAACCTTGACATACTTTTTCTCGGGAATCCTCACTTAGGGGAGGTCGGTCTTATGTTCCCTCAGATCTCCTCGCCTAATAGAGGCTGGTACGGCACCTTTAAATTCTTTATCTTATTTAGTCTTCTCTTAATATGAGTAGGTACGTTTCAACAATAAATCCAAATTTATATTCCATTATCATAGCATTTCCTTTGTTAAAGTATTATTTTTTACATGATAATATTGTAAAGTAAGCAAACATCATTTTTATAGCATAAGAAATGTAACTTTATAAGCATACATTATACATAGGCCATACAATAATAAAATAAAGGCAAGTTAACACATGAAATAATTTCCAACATATCATACTACAAACTTGAAATAGTTTCAAACTATCCATGTCATAGGTGAACTTGTACTTACCTCGTAATATGATTGTCTTAGTTCCACTCGTTAATTACATACGTCTACATACTCTATTTGTTAGAGTAATTTAAAATAGCTTTATACTTTTTTTAGACTTCTAATTACTTAGTGGGCTTAAAATATTTAAAACTCAGTATTGATCAAACATAAAATTTCACATTTGAGAAATAATGTCATGATATATTCATTGACTAATTTATACTTTCAACTTAGATGGATAAGATTTAATTCTCCTTAACCTTTATCATAGTGATCTTTTTAATCTATCAATAACTTGGTTGCTGATTTGATTAATATTACCCTAAATTAGTTAAGTTTCTTTAGTTATATTTCTTTTCATCAACTACTTTGAATTATTATTGATTAATTTCTTTATTCCTAATTAAGGTTCATAATATGATAAGTGAGTCAAACACACTAATGGCTACACAGATTAAAAAACTAAAATCATACTTGGACTAAACATTATTAGGCATTGATCACACTTTTTAGGCCCATCACTAAATTTAGGCTAAATACAATTAGAGATATACATTATTTATTTCCTATAATTGATTTCATGTCTTAAATTTAAGTAAATATTTTCTTATCCTAATTAGAGATCAAAAATAAATTTTTTTTTATTTATTCTTATACCAAATTTCTAACCCAAAATTTCAAGTTTTATAATTTATATTTTTACCCATAATTTTAAGATTTCTAACATTTATGCCCTCCAATGGAAATATTAAGTTATAGCTTATCTTTTTGTTAAACATTTTTCCTTTATTTACTTTTATAATTTAATATAGTCTTAAAACTGCCTAAAATATTTTTCACACATATTTGACCCATATTTGGTCAAAATTATACTTTTGACCTAAATACTCAAAATTTTGGTATTTTAGTCCTTTTAACTTTTGAGCAAACATCTTTAATTTTTGAAAAGCATTTTTAATGGGTAAAAAACTGTTTTTAAAGATCTAAGTCTAAATCATTAAGCTTGATTCATTTTATGAATATTTTATTTTAGGGCCTTACACTTAAAAATCTTCCACTTTTGTGTTTAGTCATTTTGATTTTACTATTATTATTATTATTTAGCCTTTATTATTATGAAGTAGTTATATTTAGAGGCTTAAGAAATTAACAAAATAAGTCTAAACGTAATATAAATTATATAACATCTGAAATAGATCAAATATATTATTACCCATTTATTCTTTTATAGAATCTATTTAAACATATAACAAGCAATATGAGGGAATATTTGTCTTCCAAGCTTGAATCTTTTTTCTTACGTCTCCACCACAAAACTAGGTGTTCTCTTCTCTTTGTTATAATTCTTAATTTATAGAGTCAATGGGTAAAATATTATAGCTCTTGTGGATTTGGAAAAAAAAATGAGGTAGAAAGAGTTTTTTTTTTATTTTTAGAAAGGATAATTGGAAAAATGAAGATAGTTTTGGCTAAGTAATTGGGATTTGCAATTACCAAATGAATGATCTATTTATAAGCCATCCATAGGAGGTATCTAATAATATACACTTTCACATTCCATCAAATAATCCAAGCACCATTATTATTAATTTGTCAATATATCTTCTTTTTCTACTCCATTACCTTATTTTTTACTTTATTTTTCACTCATCCACTACTTTTGTCTCTAATCTTTCTTCTTTTTCAATTATTTGGAATCTAATACCACTAGTTCTCAGAGAAAATCTTCACAATATTAATTTTTTTCATACTTTTTGAGTTACTTTAGAGATAAAGGATACTAATTAGTCTTGTCTATGTTTTCCACTTTGAATTATGGCCACTAATTTCCAAAGAATATTTCTATTATCATTTTTCTTTTTCCTACCTTTTAAATTATTTTAGAGACAAAAAAAATCAATTAGTTTTGTCTATATTTTTTTATTTTAGAATTATCCACTAACTTTATCCATTTCCTTTTCTATTCCACTAATTTAAAGTTATTACCCACTTAAGGTAAAACTTCACTATTCTTCATATTTTTCTACAAATTATTTTCCAATCTTAGATTAATTTGTCTACTTAATTATTTGTATACTTAAATCCTAGCTATTTAAATTATGACATAGTACTATTTTGGTGCAACCATTAACTTTATGTTATAAAATGTAACAATTTTTAATGTGACATAAACATGTCACATTCTTAATTAGGTTATATTGATGTACATAATATAATCTTTATATAATTAATTTATTATTAAGGAAAACTAACTTAGATTTTCTAAGTTAAAACAATGAATAACTATGAGTTTCTCACATAATAAAATTTAACATTAAAATAATACTATACATACAATTTCATGTATTTGTGAACATAAACTTATTAAAATTTGACAATAAATTTATTAATAATAATTCTACTAAGATTGTAAGTCTAGGGATTCCTAAGAATCAAGCCTACAATAACATTAAACTTACTATTTACTGTATCGATAGTAAATTCTAAAAATGCCACTACAAGATCAATGTATTTTTCATCTCGAAATATAGCACCAATTTTGACAAACTCTATTTTTGTGATACTTACGTTTATATTAAATTTCTTCCAAAATTTGATCACAAAAAGATTCATGTATAGAAGATAAATGTTAAAAAAAAAATAAAAAAGAAAAATAAATAAAACCTATACATATCTAAAATTTGATAGGAAAAAATCTATAGAAATAAATATATGAGAATAAGACCTTCGTACAAGCAGAGGATTATTTGGAAAATAAAAATTTTGCCGGAGAGGATCTCCCTCTATAGATTATGGTGCAATTGAAACAAAGATTGAAATTTTGTGACGAGGAAGATTATAACTTTTAAAGAGAGAGAGGGATAGAGGTGGAGAATTGGAAATCCAATGTTCCTTTATTATCATTAGCTACTTTGTTTCGGGAACAAAAATAGTTATTCGCTGCTTTAAATTTGAAATTTAAAATATTCTATTTTCTCTCTTGTCACACGCATGAGGTAGCAAACATTATATATAAAAAATGATAAACATATAATTTTTTCATTGTTTTAACATAAAACTAGTTTTATCTTTATATTTTTTTCGAAACGCAAAACAAATTGTCTAATCATCTTAAGGGTATCTATTATGAGAGTCTGACTAAGTCCAATTTTTCTCCTTATATAAAATGGCTAAAATGTTATTGATCAAAATAATAAAATTATTTATGAAATATACAAAAAAATAACTTAGGTGTTGTTTGGTTGGGGATAATTCATGGGAATGGAATGGAAATGAATTACCTTCTTTCGTTTGATTTCATTTTTGACAAAGAAATTCCCTTTCCATTGGAATTGCTATTCCTATAAATAAAGGAATTAAAATTACATTGCTAAATGAGTGAAAAGATGATTCAATTCCTGAGTTATCTTTTCTTTCCCTTTTTGCCCTTATTTTACACCGCCCTCTTATCTTCTTCTTCAATGACATAGCTCAATCAAAGCTGTTGCATCTAGATCGACAAAGCCATTCTTCATCTCATCCCGTCGTTCATCAAAATTAGAAATCCTAGTACTTGTCTCCTCTCATCACTCATCTAGATTGGCTTGAGTTTTTTTGGCAATCGCCCCTATCGTTCAAGCTAGGGTTCCTTTTTATATTTTCTTTTTTCATTTTCCTTTTTAAGTGATTCATAAGATTGGCTAGAGAATTTTAGTTTCTCTTGTCTATGGAATAGTTTTGATACCTACTGACCGAAAAGGAAAAAAAATAATATGATCTTCTACTATAAATAAATATAAAGTATGAAAATATGAGCAAAATTATTGTTTGGGTTTTTTCCTTTCTTGGAAAGAGGAAATTTCTCCTACACTTATCAATTTAATTGTTTCTCTATGCTATTAATACAATTAATTGATGTATTTTCATCATTCTTTGAAATAGAAGGTGTTCCTCTTCCAATTGTATCTAATATATATATATATATATATATATATTACAAATTATAATTTAGATTTTATATTATACATATGTTATATTTTGATTTCATAGAATATATTATGTGCATCATAAGACATTTTTTCTTTTAACGGTTTCATAATATGTAAATTATATGATAGAAAATTTGTAAATAATAATATATTTGTTAACAAATGGTAAATAATAATGTCTATTTCTTTTGTAAAAATAATGATGTTTTTTCTTTAAAAAATGTTTACATCAAGATTAGGGGTATATTTGTCAAACTGTAATCAATTCCATTGCATTCCATCATGAACTAAACATAAGAATTCTAAAATTCATTCCAAAATTCCAACTAAACAAAAAATCACATTTCTTTCCTTCCTATTCCTATTTCTATTACTATTACGATTCTATTCAATTTTACTCCATCCAACCAAACGCTACCTTAAATTCTAAATACCCAAAACCATTCTCTAAATCTTTTGCACAATTTTTCTTTATTTTTTATTTTTTATTTTTTTGTTTGTTTTTTTGGGTGAAAAATTATGTTTGGTTATAAAATTGGAGAAGGAGTTTGACTATTTGATTTTAAAGTTTTTTTTTCCACTAGAAAAGTGTAATCTATAAGATCATAAATCCGTATTACGAAAAATTAGCTTTCGTGTAATGCATAATAGCAGAAAACATTTCTATACAATGAGAGTAAGAGTATTAAACACACTATTTTTTCACTTTCTTTTATATTATATAATCTTAATATTTTAATAATGCAATAAACCGAATTTATATGTTAAGCAATGAGACTCAGAGAATATCTCACCGATACACATAATGAGCAACCACATTAAACCTTATATGAGTCAAACTTAAATAAGTTGAGTGAGTCTTAGGAAGAAGCATCTTGGCCGATCGATATATACACGGGTATCAAAGATAATAACATTAATATCACTTTTAAAAATAGAGATATAAAGTAGGCCAAGCTCATGTGGGTTTTTACCGAGCCTAGGCCTGGTCCGTATAAAATATGGTCTAGCCCCTATTCATTCAAGGAGCCCGGTATGGTCACAAACCCACCCTACATTTTATATGGTCCTAAGTAGGCAGTATTTATACAGGTCGAATATGAGCTAAAATGCGGGTTTAATTTCATTGTTATTTCACGTTTCAAAAATAATAAATATATGTTTACGTGGTCTAAAATATGGACCTAAAATCTATTCATTCTCTTTTAAAATTTGAATAAATTAAAAATAAATCAAAATAAGTAAATAAATAACATTAAAAATATATAAATGAAAATATTTAATTAAAATTTTTTAAATTTTTAATTAAGGATTTTTTAAATTTTTAATTGAGAAATTTTTGAATTTTTAATTAAAAATATATTTAAAATAACTAAATATGGGTCTGTAAAAATGTAAAATAACTATACTGGAATAATAAGTATATTGTTGAGGCCTATCTCTATCTCGACTTGTACTATATGTACCGATCCTGTCTAAACCCATTTTAATATGGATCAGAACCATTCTAGTATCGTACTTTTTTTTTTTCGAAATGTAGGTCAAACCTGTAAAATCTGCCGTATAGTGACGTCCATATCAAAAACTTTTATCTCGTTCATTGAATCACCTTAAAAGTAACGTAAGCCAGCTTTTCTCTATACCATAACTTTGAATATAGCAAATATTTCAACACCTTCAATAGGATTATAAGGACCTCTAAACACCTGAATAACAATGATTTTTCCTTTATAATTCCTTACTACAGTGCCAACAACTGCATCCATAGGAGTACTTTAAGTCATCTCCACATTAGGATATTTAAATAATGCGAATTAAGTTCCCTACAAACTTTAAACTCCTCCATTCTTCGAGAACAGCTTTGCAGAGCAGATGGATCAATTGCACATTTTTATGAATAACCCCATTTTGGATCCTCCACGCTGTATTTAAAATAATAGCACCCAAATAGAAAACAACCATCAATCATCTGACCCACCGTTCAAATAAATAGGAGGCTTAACAATAATATTAATTAGAGTTAATCACGTAAAAATACCATAAATTTTAATTTTTTTAGTTAAAAAAAATCGTGACTTTTAAATGTCTACAAAATAATATCCTCATTTTTAAATTTCTGCAAAATAATGTCATGATTTTTAAAATTCTACAAATTAATACATTCATTTTTAAATTATGCAAATTAATATTTTCACATTTATGATTTCTACAAATTAATACTCCTAGCTTTTATTTTCTTTGTATATTTATACAATGAGTAAATTAAAAAATATGAACATCTCTCGTTAACTTATTAAAAATATTTAGATACTAGTGTATTATCGGAAATTATTTTATACCTATTTTTTTGGTTAATTGCTAAAAAACACAATTATATCTCTCGTTCTAATTTTTTTTTTTTTTTAAATGAATAATGAAATAAGCTAATTACAAGTATTTTTTCATAAATTTTATTATTGTTTAATAAATTTTAATTAAGTTGATGATGACTACTACTATCTTTTTATTATTAAAATTAATTAACTGGACATTAAAGCTATAAATTTATATGAATTTCAAATGTTAGGATATTAATTTGTAAGAATTTTAATTATTAGAGTATTAATTTACAAAATCCAAAAGTGAAGGTATTATTTTGCAGAAATTCAGAAGTCATGATATTATTTTACAGAAATTTAAAAATGAGAATATAATTTTGTAGATATTCAAAAATTAATATTTTTTTTAATAGAAAAATTAAAATTCAGACTGTTTTAATGTTATTATCCCTATTAATTATATCTTTAGTACACATGCCTTGCCAAAAAACTGATCTGATGGAAAATGGGCCACCAAACCACAAAGCTGTGAGCCTGCGACAAATTGACATTACAAAAAGATATGAGTTGCATAGGGACAAGAAAAATCAATATTGCTACCCTCCACCCAAAAAAAAAAAAAAAAAAAAAAAAAGAAAAAAGAAAAAACCTTTAGCCTTGGCCTTCTATAGATTATTCCAAGAAACGAAGCTTTGCCAATTAAACCTGTAGCTCTTATCCAAATGATAAGCTGACTTCAAACTAAATTTTTCATTAGACGCCATTATCTTAAAAAAATCTCATCAAGTATCCTAACTCCTACCCAATATATCTTCAAGATATGATTTATTGAGTGATCATCGAAAAGCCCTTTCATTAAATCAATATTCCAAGTGTGTGCAGAGAGAGATTAATATGGGTTAATTAGCATCAACTGTAAATATGAGGGTAGTAAATCGGCTAAATCCAAGGGACAAAGTAGGACACCAATGCTGATCCAAGGGACAGAGATGATATTAATGCTGTTGAGAAAAATAAAAAGAAAAGAGTCATTTTGACTTTTGAACTTTTGAGGGCCGCTTCGCTTGTTTAGGAGTTTAGGGGTCAAATTGTAATAAAAGAAAGTCGAGGGAGAAAAGCAAGAAAAAAGTAAACTTTGGTGGTAAGAAATAGTAAATGTTGAACTTCTTAAATTTGTCAATTGGGTTTAGGGTTTGGGCATTTCGTCGTTGTCGGACAGCAAGGAAAAAATCGCTGAGACCAGAGCAGAACAGCGCGCGAGACGCGAGATGTCTAAGAAGAATGATCTCGCTAAAAGGAAAAAACAGCACGAATTTGAACTTCAAAGTAAAACATTTCTGTGATTCTCTCTCTATATATATATATATATGTATATCATATAATATACATTTTTGTATAGTTGTGTATGTAAATTAGCTTTATAAATATGTACATGTACTCATCTTCATACTTAATACAGGAGAGAAAGAAGAAAAAGAAAAGAAGGCAAAGAAGCTTCAAGCAAAGAAGAATAAGATGAAGGTGAGTCCCTATCTATCTTTGGATCCCTATCTATCTTTGGATTTCAATTGGGAAAAAAGGGGTTTTTTTTTTTTTGTTTTTGTTTTTGTTTTTGTTTTCAAAGCTCATGTTTGAGTTTAATTATTGGTTGAGGTGTCTTTGTTTATTTTCTGGGTTGGGCGTCATACAATGAGAAAATCATGTAGAGCTATCAACTTTATGTTCTTATTTTTTTGACCCAAATTGGGTTCTTGTAATTTTTCATTGATGGCAGGATATTAGGGTCTTAAGTTTATGTTTTTGGATCAATATTTATGTGTTTGAATTGTGCTGACGGCGTTATCATTGGCTAATTACGTGAAACAGGTTGATGGGGGTGGCAAGAAAAAGAAGGGGGGAAGTGGGTTTCAAGTAGGGAAGAGGAAATTAAAGACCAAGTTGTCAGCATTGTCCAAAGCTAAAGCTGAACAGGCCATGGAAGTTGAGAAATAAGGGTTTGATTCCGAAAGTTCTCGTAGAATGTATACTAGTTAGGAAGTTGGAAGCTTAAGGCTTTGAATTTTGGTCTACAATTTGTAATTTACACGGTAATTATTCAATTTGTTGATCGCGAGAGTAGATTTGTCCCAACAATTTTTCTTTTGATGAAAAGTCCTACTGACTGGAAGTTTTGGATTTCTGACCTATGTTGTATTCTAATTGTTTTGTTTTGCTTTATTTTTTCTTGTTTGCGTGTAGAATGAGGATTGAGAACATATTCCTAGAATCTTACAGTGTTCATGGTTAAGTACATGGTTTAAGGCATCTTGATGTGATCATTTAGTCTAATGCCCTGAAACTAGAATGCTTCTGTACATGCTTTCCTTGCTTTCTGTCACAAAACTGAACTTTTCTTTCCATTTTATTTCGAAGAAAAAGTTAATATTTGTGTAGAAGCCCTTGTTGACAAATCGTATTCGAAGGTGAAAATTTGGAAAGATTTTTATGAACTTAGGACAAGGAATTTGAATCTAAAGCTGTGTGGAGTGAAAATGCTTAAAAATTTTGTCGTTTCTAATTTATGTATTTTTTAATGCCTATTTGGAATGTTGTTTTCTTGAACTCGAAAGGGGCTACTAGAAAAAAGACATTCACGTTTCCAAAACTGCAGCATTTCACAAATTTCAAGTCACTTGATGAATGAACATCTACCTTTCTTAAATGTTGCAAGTCCAGACCAAGCAAGGCTAAGGTTTGATAACTACTAACTAGAACCAGTATCTTGTCAGTCATTGGAAGGTCGGTAGAGCTACTAAGTTCCAAATGTTTATATTCATAGTCATCAGAATTGGATGTTTTTTTCGACATCAAAAACTTTTTCCATAAGATTGGTTATGCATTAGATGCTTGGAACAACAACGTAGAGGAGTAGTTAGTGACTTAGTTTAATGTCCCAATGTCTGGTAAGTTAGAACTCCTGTTCCCGGATCCAGGATACACTTACTGTACCTTAGATCTTGCACACAACAGTTGTATATTTCTTCCATTGGCGTAGAATTTTGGATTGTTAGGTCCACCATGTTAAAAAGGTTACGTTAATTAGATCTTGAAAATATACATTTTGGGCCCTCATTTCGTGCTATCATATTGCCCAAAAGTATTCAGCATCAACATGGCCTGATGATAAAATTGTCATCTACCTGGGGGTTTTAGTGCTTGGTCCAATTTTTTTTGGGTCTAATATGGTCTATCTGCTTCTTTTGAGAGGAAATCAGGATCTGGTGGTGTTTCTAGCGATGTCGTATGGATTGGACAGGGCATTCATGAACAGTTTTAACGTTAAAATTTCAAGTTCGACTCCCTCAAAGAGACAAAGACCCCTATTTGAAAATCAAAACCCTACTAGCTAGCTGCTAGTATGATTGCCCTTTTCCTTTTTACACCATTTTTCTTCAAAAGTCGTATATATAGATGATACAGTCATGCTCAACTTTGTGTGTGGTGGGGTTTGAGGCATCGGAGGCATTGCCTTTCTAGCCTACATGATGACCAACATTGCAAGATATAAATGCTTTTTACTCTAGAACAAAAAAATTCTCTTCTTCTCATTCCACCTAGGGCCCTCTTAGTTATCGAAATTTGGTCAGTACTGAGGCACGTGATTTGGCAGATATATATATTTTTTCCTAAAGTGATCAAATGCTAAAACAATGAATATCTGAAAATAGATTATACTATTATAGGGATTTTTCAAACTAGATTTCGTTTTAATTTACTCTCAGTCGCATTGATTTGTATCAAATACATAACACGTTGAAACATTAAATTTATGATCTCCTTGGATTTCGGGGTATTTTCATAAATAGCACTTTTGAGGGGGAAAAAAAACGCATTAGTTTTTATAGCAGTTTTTTTATTTTTTTTTCAAAGGAAAAAGTTAGAGAAATTTACGCCTATTACCCGTTTTTAAAATGTATTTTCAGAAATATCCGTTTTTAATTTTCTTTCAAAAATACCTGTGTTTAGGATCTATATTTTATATGCAAAATATGAGTGGTCAATATTTCTAATGTAAATTTAATCTATGAAGTACACATTTTATGTGTAAAATATGAATGCTATATATTTATAATGTAAATATTTATTATGATTTATATTTTTTATTATAAATTTGACTTATGATATACATTTTAAAATATATATTGATTTTTAATGTAATTTTTATTTATTAAATGTAGACTACAGTACACATTTAATGTATGAAATGTATTACGTGGTATACATTAATGTATATAATGTAAAACAACTGTGATTTATATTTCTCCCAAAAATGAGTATTTATGCAATAAAAATTAAAAATAAGTATAGATAAAAATACGATTTTGAAAAAATGTATTTATAAATTTTTACCGGAAAATTAA
>JXTB01000378.1:267299-301043 GCA_002914805.1 Parasponia andersonii
AAAATTAAAACTAGGCCACTAGTTGTAAAAACCTGGATTTTTCAAGAGTAGAATTGAAAATTTACCAATTTCTGGATATTATATTGGGTGGATTAATTTGTAAAAGTTTGAGTAAGAAATGACTAAATTGTAATTATTTTGAGTACTGAAGTGATAGAGATTTGCGAATCAAGGACTATAATGCAAAATTTTTAAAAATTTGCACAGTCTCCTACTTTTCCCCCACGTGGGCTCACCCTCCCACACAATCTCTCTTCTCTCCCTCTCTTGGTGCTGACCTCTCTCTCTCTCTCTCTCTCTCTCTCTCTCTCTCTTGTTCTCTGTTTCTCTTGACCGAAGACCATTGAAGGAAGCACTGCTGCCTCCAACTGCCGTCCAGCTATATGGACTACTGGCAGAACTCGCCGGCACCGTGCTAGGCCCGTCACCGGCCACTAGAAACCGCCGAAGAGGGAAAAGAGGTCGCAAAGGATTTTTCATCATGGATGACTATTCCGACCACCATTTGACCTAAAATTGGATTTGTTGGATTTGTGTCGTTGTAGAGATCGTCAAAGTATATATATCTTAACCTCATACTACCCGAATCAAAACTTGCCATGTTTGGATATTTTGAGCTTAAGTTTAACTTTTTAATCCAGCTGTTGGATCGTGTTTTTGTTGTCATTTTTGGATTGTACTCAGAAAATAGGAAAGTTTGATATATATATATTTATATATATATATTGTCTATGTTTGGCGACCGACATGAAAATCGAAATCGAACGACTAAGATTTATCTTGAATTACGTGCCATCGATCCGATGTAGACCAGGATCCGAATTGGATAAGTTATATGTTTAACCTAGCTATTTTGGGTACTAGGAATTTAGTGAAGAGGTATGTTTGTGGATTTGAAGTTTCGTTGAGAAGTTGGTTTTTCGCAAGGGAATGATCAATGACTCAGAATTCGTTCTCGATCCTCAATCAATTCTATTAAGATAGAAGCTGTTCTAGAGTAGGAAAGACCAAGAAATATGACAAAAGTGCGGAGTTTCCTTGGTTTGGCAGGCTACTACCGCCTTTTTGTGCAAGATTTCTCGAGAATTGCATTACCTTTAACCAAGTTGACCAAGAAGGATGTCAAGTTTGTTTGGGATCATAAAAGTGAAGAAGTTTTTGTCAAGTTGAAGCAGAGTTTGACCACCACACCTATTCTTACTGTTCCTGACAGTAGTGAACCTTATATGGTGTATACTGATGCTTCAAAGATGGGTTTGGGATGTGTCTTGATACAAAATGGTCGAGTTATAGCTTATGTTTCTCATTAGTTAAAGCCATATGAAAAGAACTATCCCACCCATGACCTGAAACTTGCAGCGGTGATTTTTACACTAAAGATTTGGAGATGCTATTTGAATGGTGTGAAGTTCGGTATATTCTCCGATTATAAGAGTTTGAAATATCTTTTACTCAGAAAGATCTGAACTTAAGACAACGAAGATGAGTTGAGTATACGAAGGATTATGACTTCGACTTACAGTATCATCCTAGTAAGGCCAACGTTATAGCTGATGCATTGAGTAGGAAGCCTTGTGGTATAGTAGCTGCATTGGTGTTTGAAGATTGGAGGAACTCAGTTGCGATTGATGACTACAACTTGTAGTACTTTGAGAGTGAAGGAGTTGCTTGCGTGAGCAACATCATGATTTCACCATCACTTCTCCAGACTGTCCAGCAGAGTCAATGGCAAGATAGGGAGTTAAGGAAAATTTGGAGCTGACTTCAGAATAGTGAATAGTTAAATAGTTGGAGTACCAATAGAGAAAGGTTTTTACTTTTTAATGGGAAATTGGCTGTAACTAATGATACTAATCTTCGAGAAACCATTCTAACTAAGACTTTTAAATCAAAATTCTTAGTACATTCAGGTAGTACTAAGATGTATCAAGATTTAAAGAGGCAGTATTGGTAGAAAACTATGAAGAAGGATGTAACTACCTTTGTAGTCAAATATTTGATCTGTCAACAAGTAAAGGCTAAATACCAGAAGCCAGCTGGGTTACTTCAGTCATTACCCATTCTAGAATAGAAGTGGGACAAGATCATGATGGATTTCATGATCGGATTGCTGAAGGCCTTGAGGAAGAATGATGCCATTTGGATGATAGTCGATTGGTTAATGAAGAGTGTTCAATTTATACTGATTCAGATTGACTACTCACTCACTAAGCTTAGTAAACTATATGTGGAGAACATCGTACGCTTGCATGGTGTGCCTTCAAGTATAGTCTCTGACAGAGATTCAAGGTTTACTTCTAAGTTTTGGAGAACCTTGCAGAAAACGTTAGGTATGTAGTTGGACATCAGTACAGCTCACCATCCGGAGGCTGATGGTTAGTCTAAAAGGACCATTCAGATTCTTGAGGACATGCTACATTGTTGCATACTGGACCAATATGGGTGTGGGTCTATATGAAGTGTTATATGAGAGACCATGTAGATCGCCTATGTGTTAAGTTGAACCTGAAGTGTGTGTTATTCTTGGACCTAAATTGATTGAAGAGACTACTAAGAAGATCAAAAATATCCAAGAGAGACTCAAAAAGATTCACAGTCGTGAGAAGAGTTATGTTAACTCTAAGAGGCTTTAGGTAGAGTTCGATATTGGTGATTTCGTATTCTTAAAAGTGACTCTAAGATATGGTGTGACAAGATTTGGAGTTAAGGGTAAGTTTGCTCCAAGGTTTATTGGTCCTTTTGAGATCACTGAGAGAATTGGATTAGTAGCTTATCGCTTGAATCAACCTACACAGTTGGGTCACGTGCATAATGTATTTCATGTGTCAATGTTGAAGAAGTATATACTAGACCCATCTCATGTTATTCAATACGCACATGTACCGATCTAAGAAGATGTGTCTTATGAAGAGTAGTATGTTTGCTTGTTAGCCAGAGAGTTGAAGGTGCTTTGTAACAGAGAGATCCCAATTGTTTAGGTGCTTTAGGAATGTCACAAAGAAGACGAGGCTACTTGGGAACTCGAGACGGAGATGTATGAGAAGTACCCTTATTTGTTTAATTTTTAGTTAGAAATTGTATTGTAATGTAGACCTTGACTTGTATTTTGAATTTAGGGATGAAATTCCTATAAGGAGGGGAAAATATAAAAACCCAAATTTTCCAAGAGTAGAATTAGAATTTTACCAATTTCCAGATATTATATTGGATGGATTAATTTGCAAAAGTTTGTGTGAGAAAGGACTGAACTAAATTGTAATTATTTTTTTGACTGAAGTGATAGAGATTTAGAAACCGAGACTATAGTGCAAATTTTTAAAAATTTGCACAGTCCCCTACTTATCCCTCATATGGGCTTACTCTCCCACACACTCTTTTTTTTCTCTCCCTCCCTTGGTCCCGACCTCCGTCTTTCTCTTCGTCTCAGTTCCTCTCAGCCGAAAACCTCCGAAGGAAGCATTATCGCCTCCAGTTGCCTTCGAGTTGCAGGGATTGCCGGCAGAGCTTACCAGCACCGTGCTAGGCCTGTCGCCGGCCACCAGAAACCATCAGGGAAGCCCACTTTCGCCGGAGAAAGAAAAGAAGCCGTAGAGGAGTTTTTGTCACCGAAAACTATTCTAGCCACCATTTAACCTCAAATCTAGCTCGTTGGATTTGTCTCGTCGCCAGGATCATCAAGATATATATATATATATATCTTAACCCCATAATACCCGAATCAAAATTTGCCATTTTTTGGATATTTTGAGCTTAAGTTTGACTTTTTAATCCAGTCATTGGATTGTTTTTTATTGTCATTTTTAAATTGTACTCGAAAAATAGGGAAGTTTGATATATATATTGTCTATATTTGGCGACCGATACAAAAGTCAAAATTGGACAACTATGATTTGCCTTGATTTTTTTGCCACAGTCCGGTGCGGAACTGACCCGAATTCGACAAGATATATGTCTAACCTAGTTATTTTGGGTGTTAGAAATTCAGTGAAGAAGTCCGTTTGTGGAGTTGAAGCTCTGTTGAGAAGTTAATTTTTCGCAAAGGAACGATCAATGGCTTGGACTTGGTTCCCGACCCTCCGAATGATCGTCCAATGATACCTTGTTGACCAAGAGGAGTAGAGGCCATCTTGACTATAGTTCATTATCTTGATAATGCTAGAAGTTTGTTGACATAGTTATTGGATTTTATACTGGCATTGGACTAAGATTACTATATTCTATATTGTTTGTGAACTTATGTATGTCATTCTGGTATTTGATTTTGTTGTAGATGATAATAATGTTTGAAATTATATTTGATTCATATTTTTCAGTTACTATTCGATCTATGTTTAATGGTGCATACGAACAGTAAGAGAGGTTTACGGGATAAAATTCCAAATATTGTATTGAAATGGACCATTTTATAAAACTAAAACTTTTTAGACACTTTTCAAATAAATCAAGAAATTTTCCATCTTTATGAAATTCTCATTCTGCAACTAACCCAAATTTTTGGATTGTGACACTAGCACATGCTGAGTTCGTAGCGATGAAAGAGCATTTTTAGGAGAAGGCTAACAGGGACAACTGAGACTAAGAAAGAAGGCATGTTACTACATTTGAAGGTTCTTTTTATTACTAAATGATCAAGTGAGTAGATCAGTTTCATACTGGTCAATCAGATTTTACGATTGACATAAGTTCTTTTGCTACAAAATTTGGAAAATGGACATCCATTTTAGAGAGGCCAAAATTCAGTCAATTTGCTAAGAGCCCTCGCAATATTAAAGGTCACATGACCCCTATAAAAACTGATGTAAAATAATTAGGCCACTCAATATTTACCACTAGTAGATTCCATTTTGGTGTATTGTATATCTCTAAAAAGATATGCTTATTCCACATAGCTACCTATTTTGACTCATTCTCATGATATGTTATATTGGTAGAGGTTTGGAAGGTATGTAAAGTTGGGAGACTGAGACTGAGACAGAGACACGTTCCTTCAATCTTCATTATAATTATAACATCCAGATCATGTCATTTGAATGCTTGATATGTAAATTTCCCACTTCTCATTCCTTTCAATTTATTTGATTTATTAACCATAAGATAGGTGGTATGCCAATTTTTAATTTGACCATTGCTTCAAAGTTTAGATTATAATGTTTTTTTGATAAGCAACACAGCAACTACTGTTTAAGTTTTTAAGGTAAATAACTTCATGATTTATTAACCATGATAAGATTAGGTGGTATGCCTAGTTTAGACTTTAGATATAATAATTTCTCTTGTCTTAAACATGTTATAAAACAAAGCAACATAGAATACTAATAGTGATGTAAATAAATTCTTAATGAATATAACAAGTAGGATTTCCTAGTCAAAATAACACTTGGCTATCATTCTTTTTCATTAAATATCAACCGTTATTTGTTCTTCAACAACTGTAGGTTGTAGGTTGCTTCACCCACCAACATCATCTTTGTTTTCAACTTCTTGCTCAACTTTCTTTCTCTAGTATTTCATGGTTATGGAATCGAAAGTTCAAGATTGTGATTATTAAAAGAAAAAAAAAATGTTTTCACTTAGCATACCGTTATAATCTAGATTGTATTATATTATGTAAGATATTGTATAGTAACATTAATCTATAATTGGTATAATATATTACAATAAGTTGACTTTTCTCTTTTAGTCATAGAGAAAGAAAAAGGGGGTTTTTAAAAAAAAAAAAAATTATATTCAGGTTCATGAAAACTTGGGTATTAAATTGAACGTGCAAATTTAATTTATTTTGCTAAAGTTGATTCGTTTCGGCTTTTTCTGAAGTTCCTCATTCATTGTTACAAAGAAATGGCTCACCATACAAAACTGATACAAAAGAAGCCACTTTTAAGCCGATTCTCAAAGTAAAATAAAAAGTGCTAACTAATTACTTTAGCCAAAAAGAAAGAAAATTACGTGCCTACTAAATAAAAGGCTATTTTAAGAAGAGACATTTTTATATAGGCCTTCACAAGTCTAAGTAATAAATTGTTAAACTCATGATTAAGATTATTATTACGTTCGAGAAGAATTCAATAGTCCAAATCCTATTTCTCTATTTTAAAATGAGTATTTGCTAAGTAAGAGTTTTCATGTAAAATAACTTTAGTAAGAGTTATAATATTTTAAACTGTAAAATAACTGATAACATAGTTACGAGTAATTACCCTGTTAATTTTTAACCAACACGTCAAACACCCTATTTTAAATTGAGCATGTAACATACAGAAGTACGAAAATACAGTGCTTTATGACTCTTGGACTATTTTTCCACCAGTATTTGTTTCTTTTTATCAGTAGTGACAAACATTAGCAGCAGTGTCATTAAAATAGTCTACTATTTTCTGCAACCAAAAGTGAGCTGCTTACACAGAGAATGTATTTATAATAACCGATAAAAAAAAATTAAAAGAAGAAAAAAAGAAGTCTAACTATATTAATACAATTAAAAGAACTCTCTTTTTCCATACTGATGTGTCCATTAAAATAATTTAAATTCTCAACATTATACACTCTTGTCATGTCTAACATCAAAATCAATTCAATACAAGGTACCAACATTTATAGGTCCAGCACATGCACGTCGTTATTGTACAATTTTCAGATGCGACTTTGTGATAAACTCAACGAGTTTAGGTATACACTTGTTGGATTTTTTTTTCAGCTTCAATATAAAAAAAAAAAACACTTAATTTAGCATAAACCTATAAGGAAATAAGGGAAAAAAAAAAGGTTCGGAACAAACACAAATTTTAGAAAAATCAGTTTTTGTTTGATCATAGTTGATAATTAATATAATGGTCATGAAATTTTGAAGTCAAAACTTTTGTGATACCTTATCGAAAAATGCCTCTTTTTAGGCATTAAAATTTAATTATCTTCTATTTTACAAACTGATTGAGTTTGATATAGCAACTTTGAGAAGAATAAGAAAAAAAACACACACGATTATACTCTATCACTGAAAATTGTAAACAAAATAATAATAATAATAATAATAATAATAATAAATACATACATTGCTTGCCCTACAAAACAAAAACAAAACTGTACTCTACTAGCCCAAAAAACCCAAAAGAAGAAGGAAAAAAAGTATTAAATAACCTCACAACTTCAAAAACTAGAAATTGAAACTAGAAATTGACCTTTGGTATTGAAAAGGACATGAGTACCCCACTTTACTTTGAAAAAATCTCAATCTGTGGACAAAATTGTCTTGGCGCTTTGGCCGCTGAAAGAAACACCACAATAAATAAAAAATTAAGATTAAAAAAAAAAGAAATTGGATAATTTTGTCTTGGAACAAGCGTTGGGTACTTCCATTTCTAGATGTGACGATCCCTAAGTAGGACCCAAACAAAGAGAGAATCCCACTATACCATGCAACAATCCAATATTATTACCAGGGAACTTATAAAGATAATCAGTCACACAATATTTTATACCATCAATGATCAATCTTTCTTTCCAACATTCTGAATGTCATTATTTTAATAAGTGGATGGAAAAAACATATTAATTATTATTTTTGGATGTGGAAAGTCCCACTAATTCTCAATGAAACACACCCTTCACCCATGTGTTTGGAGAAGAAGAGAAAGTGAAAGCCATGCATTCAGCCAAGAGATTTCACAGTATTTTTTTAATAGAAGTTAATTAATATATACTTTTGGATTCACTAAAACCATACAGAGATTCCCTTATATTCTTCTAGTTTTTAATGAAGAATTTCACAAAATTGGAGAAGTGAGAAGATTTTGCAACTTTTAAACATTCGCCAAAAGGTAAACATAGATATTTTATTGATTAAATTAACGAAAAGGAGGAAGACAAAAAGAATTAGTACTTGGTCATGTTATGTAAAAGTGCTTGAGGAGTTGAGGTCCATATTCTATGTGGAAGAATATGATTGAACTTAAACCGAACGGAAGTTTAAAATAAATTATTCAAGTAGCATGCGAGTAGATTATTCCGGCTGCATAGAAAGTATACAATTCGGAATATTATGTTATTTTATCTACAAAATAAGCACATCCCTCGCATTCAACAACTCTTTTGAAATGACTTAGTGAGCAATATTAATTTTGGATCCACCTGAAATAGGAAAATAAATGATTAATTGGTTAATTCTATATATTTTAGATAATTCAATCATCCTATCATACAATACTTATTAGATAATATCTGATTTAAAATATAAATACGTGATAATCATAAATATCAATTATTTATTTTTTGAAATAGAGAACCATAAAATAAACGCAACGAATTTTACCCCAATAGTTACTATTATGATATAATGTATACTACAATTAATGTTTAGTAAACATGTTTTAAGTTGGACAATTTAATAATTTGTTGCATGTAAAGCAGTTTTGGTAGTAAACTGTTTAACAAAAAAGATTCAGCCAATTTTCGCAACAGTTTTGAGAAGCTAAAAATTAGTTTTGAAAGAGCATCCTACATTATCATAATGAAAAAAGATTATGTATTCATCACAATAATATCAACGGCCCTAACTTTTAACATGATAGTCTGAATACGGTTTTTTCTTTAAGGGGAAATACATAATATTTGGTAGTAATCCTTAGAAATGTTGCAAACTCAACAATTTCGAACACTAGAATAAGAAATAAAAAATAAAAAATAATTTCGAACACCAAATGGAAGGGAGCATGGAGTATCCGAAAAAATAATGACAATAAAAGTTTGCAAGAGACTTTGTAACATAGGTCTTAAAATCTTCATAATTGAAGTGCTTAATGAGTTTCCAAAATTGATCAAACAAAATTGAAATTGAAATTGAAATTGAAATTTAGAGCAAGCAACAAGGTAAATTAGATGGCAAAAAGAGGGTGCTAGTTTGCAAGTTGAGAGAGCTGAAATTAAATGTGAAAACCCTTGAAGAGGGAAAGACTTATTTCTGATTTTATTTGATGGTCACCAAAATCATATTGGATAAGGTCAAGTGAGTGTGACCATAATAAATAATTGTCGTTCTCAGATGATTTGGCTAGTCCTTCAGGTAGGCTAGGTAACATTATCAATGCCCGTTTGTAATTTGTAGATATTTATTTTTTTTGTTTAGAAGAAAAAAAAAAAAAAAAAAAAAAAAAAAAGGCTTTGGTATTGTGGTTTCATGGCGGTTTTGTCGTCTCATCTTAAAGGGCATGGAAAATTTGAATGCTATATGCCACAGCATTCACATGCGAACAAACTCACCGTCTGCGTCTGGTCACCTCTTCAATGACTTTCTCTCACGCGCTTACGTTTTCCGTACGGTATGGGGAGCCGACACGTTAGCTGCAACCGGTGCAGATCGACTTACTCTGACTATTTTGTGTGTATTTTATTTGATCTATTTTTTAAAAGTTCTTTTTCTTTTTGAGGGGCATCTATTTTTAAAAGTTAAAAATCTTAATATTATTTTGAATATCATCAAAAAAATAAAATGCATATTTATTTGGTAGAAGATACATAGTTTTGTTAAATTAGATTTATGGAACAATATTATAGTGCAGCAATTAGTAACGTTAGAATTTTCTGATCTCTACTTTTAGCGTGAAACAATAATAAAAATAATTAACACCCACGAAACATGTTCTATTTTTTTTTTTAAAATTCTGGACCCTAAGGTGGCTTTATACGCTTTTAAATAAAAATGCTAACAGTCAATAATATAAAATTCAAATTAGCGGTTGAAAATTTGAGAAGTAAAATCTTAGTATGATTGCAGTACAAAGGTCATTCGTGAAATTAAACATCAACATAAATGAGAGGTTGTTGATAATGTAGGCAGTAGGTGCAACAGTCTGTCTAGCTATCTGAGTTAGCATAAATCTGTTGTACAATGAGAAACTCACACGTGTATACATTACTGGATATTGAGTTGGTTCTCTGTTATTTATCCCAAGTTGTAAATTTATTACGAGTACTAGCCGTCTCAGGTGAATGGTCATATCAATTAGAGTCCACGTTTAAAGGCTGATATTTAACCACATAACTTAAATTAAGCTTGTAGTTTGTGATAAAAAGCTTTATTCCTCGGTTAGAACAAAAAAACGACAAATCTCAATACTTAGTGAATATTACCTAAACATGTAATATATATTTTAGTTTGCTTTTTTTAAACATGTAACGTATGTTTTTTAATAGCGAAAAAACATCTCTCGTGAAGTTTTAGTTATATTTTGTATTGAGTTTTGTGTTTTGATTGTTAGTGGAATACAATAGTTCAATGATTATTCATCTTTTATAATGGATTATTTGTATTTTGATTGTTGTATGATTAAGTTATTGGATTGAATTATTTATTTGATAAATAAAATTTTAGTTCTTTGCACTAATTTAGTAAGTATATATATATATTTATCCATATATGGATATTATTTTGTTTAATTAAAATTTATTAAACATACATTTTCATAATAAAAAATTATTAAATAATATATATTTATTTTTATCATTTTTTTCTAATTATTCAATTCACACTTGTCGTTAGATAATGATCTAACGATTACAAGAAAAAAGACTCGTATATGTACGTACGTTTTTTTTTTTTCCATCTTTACTTATCTTGATTTTTTCTCTTGAACTTGTTTTGTAGTATAAATACATACAATATAGAGGGAATTAGTATTGTGCACATTAACTACTGATTGAATGTCGGTTATAAAAAATATTTTACTCACTTGAAATTGAACTACGAAAAGTTGTAGATGTTTGTCATGTATCCATATGGGATTTTCTTATTCCAATTTCAGAGAAATCCAAATTTTTGAATGCATATTTGGTCTTATTGTTGAAGAGTATGAATATTTTCTCAATTTCTTGGTCTAAAGTGTTCTGCTATTTACTAAATGGGCTACATGTGCATTCCTAATTCAGGTTTATTTATACGTAAATTTTCACCAAATAAAAAGGGAAGATAGTGATTTTACTTTCTCGTCTTTCCATATAATTGGAACTATATATGGGGTAAACTTGGAATTTGCATTCTTTTACATTACAACAATTAAATTGCCGACCAATTTTGATATATATATATATATATATATTTATTTATTGGCAAGGGAAGAATATTGAAATATTTTAATTTTCCTTTTTTTTGATCTTTTTATTTCTCGCATAACCCACCATTATCGAACACATGTTTTTGGTGGGCCAGGAAGGAAATCTAATTTTCATCATTTTCCACTCACAATATTCCTTTCCTCTTTACCAAATATAGTTGTCAAATAGCACCATGGCATGAAATGCACATATGCTAGGAACAACCTAGATAATTTAGGTGTTAGGCAATGACCGACGCAATATTTTAGGCACACAAAGTAGTCAGGTACATGAATTTCGTCCACTGTTTTTCTTCCAAAAAAAAAAAAAGAAATCTTACCATTATATTGTCTTCTTCTTTTTTAGTCAAACAAGAATTTCATTTATTAATTAAAAAACTTCATATTGCAATAATTAATCCGATTCAAAAATTGAATTATAGCCGATGAACTTATTTTGTATTGCTAACAATAAGTTACGAAAATATAAATGAAAGAAGTAGAAAAAGAATTAGATGAGAAAGTTACGATTGTTTTTCAAAATTATTATCTGCCATTAGAATTGGCCATTTCGATAAATACATGATCGCTTTCTTGAGAAAATCATTCTTCGATAGAATAAAATCTTATAAATTTATATGTTATAAGAATCAAATCTAAGAAAACTATAAACTCATATGGACTTAGAATCATATGGATTTAGAAGCAATGTTCATATTTCTAGATATAGGATTACAAATGTTCTTTCCCCCCTAAAAATCAGAGAGATCACATATAAAATAATATCTGAGCAGGTGACAACGTGCTATAAAGAATACATACAAATAAATATATATATATAGTTTATCAAGTATTTTTTTTTACTTATGGGAATGTTATCATTATTTAATAATAATTTAATGACTATAATGAAGTGTATGAAAAGATATGTATCATTAATGTTCTTTTTTTCTCTTATTTTTTACAATAAAAAAATATACAGATTAAATTTTCATTGGCCAAATTGATACTTATGCATAAAAAAAAAAAAAAAATACATACCAGAATTGTCTCGATTTTTATGATTGATGTAATTCTAATGTTAAAATCGTATTAATAAAATGGATTATATTACTCCCTTTTTATGTTGTTAGTCTCGGTAGTTGTCTTTCTCATTTATAGTTCAGTGACTGCACATAACCAAAACCGTACAAAATTACTTCAAATCAAGTACTTTTTAGTTTGTCATACATGCATTTTGACAAGTACATTAAGGTAAATATAACTAGTACAACATGACGAAATAGTCACTTCTCTCGCACAAAGGGGGAAAAAAAGAAAATATTACTGATAAATTGACTATGGTCGATAATTAGGTTTACTAATCCACAACGAAAATAGATATAAGAAGAATATTTAATGGCATTATTAATTTTGACTCTTATTTAAGCCAGTGATGAAAAAAAATAATTAAATAATAAATTATTTATAAAATTAATACTTTAATTTAATGAAAGTTTATGAATTTCAAAATTATATTAAATTCGACCTTGGTTGAAAATTTTTAATCAAGTCAAGAAAAAGAAAAATGAATGAAACGATACTGGAAGACAACGGATTATATTTGTCTGGTGGCTTGACCTCATTTGAAAATTAATCAGAAAGGCTGAGAGAGGTGACATAACAAATTCAATTATGGTCGAAATGTTTTGACACTAGTCGAATGGAAGTATCGCCGAGATTGGGATTAGTGGTGGTGGCGAGATGTTGCAAGTAACGATGGTGACAAAAGTAATTTGAGGTTTATTGAAAAAGAATATATTTTATAACTTGTTAAGAAATATACTATATATGTAATTATACATGTATAGCATGACAATGAGTATTCCTTTTGAAAATTTTATAACCAAGTCTTTTTTTATCATAAAAGGGCTTACTTGACCTCTAAGGGGGCGTTTGGTATGGGAGTTTGGCTTATTGGAAATGTGAATCTTGACAAAATTTGTATTTGGTATGGTTATTAGGCCCATTGTCTATTGGTTTAGGATTTTAGCGTGGGCTCTGTATATCTCTATCCTAGGGTAATGTAGACTCCATGCAAATATTTGAGTTTTATATCACCTGAAAAGTGAAGTCTCGACAAAAAGTGGAAAGGAGAAAAAAAAAACACGATCAAATTCCCTAGTTGTTCCCTTTTTTGTCTCTCTTCTTTAAGGTTCGTCTTGCCTATTCCGATCTTGCCCAAGTACATTACTCATCTCTTCTTCTTTTCTCTTATGTCTTCTTCATTCTTTTCATTTTTTCTTTCTCGTCAATGCCCTTTTTTCCTCACATTTTCATTTTTTTTAATCTTTTGTTAGATGTTTTCAGATTCCAAAAGTGAATCTGGGTTTGTGTTAATGCTTGTTAAAGATGTTCATTTCTTGGGTTATTTATTGTTTATTTGTAGATATCATACTTACATATATTTAATTTGTTCGTTTGTGAGTGTATTTCTCTATATATTATTTCTCTATTATGGCTATGGTTTTATAATATAGCCTTGATTGCTTTGTTTTTTTTTTTCTTTCTTATGGATGATTGGTTTGAATCAGTGTGAACATCAAATAATACTTTTTGTAAACAGTGTCACCATCCAAAATCCGACCCAGTGACAAAAGAAGAATTTCACAAAGGTGGGAAATTCATTGATTTATTTGAAAAGTGTAAAAAAATTTTAATTTGATAAACAGTCCATTTTAATAAAATATTTAGAATTTCATCCCGTGAACATCTCCCACAGTTCGTATATACTATTAAACAGAGACCGAATAATAATTTAAAAATACGAAATCAAATATAAGTCCAAGCATCACTATCATCCATAATGAAACTCAAATCCCAAAGTTCAGAGACAAAATAGAAAGCAGTAATCTTGATTCAATGCTAATCAAAATCATTCAATTCATATGTACATGACACAAATCAACCCAAATCCATGAGCTCTCATCCTATCATCTGTAGAAACCCAGGATGATGACACTAAGTATACCTAACAACCTGCCTATCACCTAAGCTCATACCCGGAGGGGACACATGTGTGTTGCCTACCAAACTTGGAGGAGCAACTGAATTGCCTATGCCTACCAAATGGAGAGATAATCAGAAGTAACAAATCCCGTGTGGATTTACAGACTCTATACCGATGGTGGGGCACGCAGCACCACACTGTAAACCCACGACGCTAATACGGTACTCATGCATGATCCTATGATATATGCAATACAGAACTGATGTGTGAAAATAATCGTGCTCGGGTTTTCAATAAAATCAGCATATTAGGTTTTATAGGAAAACGAGTAGCATAATGACCTTATTTTTAATATATCCCAAATTACCTGTACTCAGAAAATTTTCAGAGCAATATAATATGTATACATTATATAATCAATTCTCATCACAGATGTTTAAATAGTCTAAAAATCACGTTTGTTATCATGTATCACAAAAAATAAGTTTTATTCGAAAATGATCTAAAGCAGAGGTAATTGAGTCCTTACCTCGCTTGAATAGCGATAGCACGCTATTGAATCCTCAAGGTGTTATTGACGATCGCTTGGAGGGTCGGGGACCAATTTCAAGCCATCGATCGTCTTTTGCGAAAAATTAACTTCTCACCGGAGCTTCAAATCCACAAATGAACCACTTCACTGAATTCTTAGCACCAAAAATAACTAAGTTAAATATATAACTTGTCCAATCCGGGTCTGGGCTTACACCGTGCTGGTGACACGCAAAACGAAGTAAAATCTCGACTGTCTGATCTCGATTTCTGTGTCGATCATTAAGCATAGACAATATATATATATATATATATTAAACGTCTCCATTTTCGGAGTACAATCCAAAAATGACAACAAAATCACTATCCAACGGCCAGATTAAAAAGTTAAACTTAAACTCAAAATATCCAAAAATGGCAACTTTTGATTCGGGCAGTATGAGGTTAAGATGCATATACCTTGACGATCCTCGCGATGATACGAATCCAACGAGCTTGGTTAGAGATCGGAAGGACGTCGTAATCTTTGTCGGCGGCCAAAAATCTGAAATGCTCCAAACGGCTTCTCCTTCTTCTCCGGTGACAGTAGCAGCTCCAGTAGCCTGGGGGAGCTCCGTTTACCGTCTGGTGGCCTGACAACACCCAGGAGGCGAGCTGTAGCGATGGTCTTCCTTCGGCCGAGGGAGACCCGAGAGAGAGAGAGAGAGCGAGCTGGGAAAGAGAGAGGGAAGAGAGAGAGGGAAAGTGAGAGATGACAGGCATGTGGCTTTTCTTTATGGGGTAGTGCAAATTTTCAAAAATTGTACATAAGTCTCCAAATTTTAAATCTCTTACAAATCAGTCCATCGAAAATTGTAATTTACTCCTTCTGCACAAAATTTTTGCAAATTAATCCCCCTAATATTATATCCAAAAAATTAGTAAAATGTCCAAATTATCTTTGTAAATTCTGTATTTTTACAAAAAGTCTCTTGCTTTTTGTTAATCTATAGTGTACATATATATGATATATCATTAATGGACAATCTAAGATAGGATCCACTTATTTTTTCTATGTTACTTTTATTATTGGCTATAAGTTATATACGTTTTGTTCTTATCCATTATATTGTTTAATTTTTTGCCTTATTAGTTGTAATGCATGATCACTAATAGAGATGGTTAGAAATTAACTCAGACTATTAATATTTTATAAATTAAACTAACAATGTGCATTATTCTAATTCAATAATGAAAAGAAATATTTTATATGAAGTGTAAAGGTATATGAATTGTAATTTTATCTGTATATGCAGATATGGCCGATCTACCTTTGGTTGCAAAGAAAAGAGTTGTCGCAGTTATTGTTCAATATATAGAGATGTTAGGTGAAATGATATTTTTTGTTGATTCTTTTAATATTTGTTATCATTAGTAGGAGACGGTTATTATAACAATTATATCATAATATAATTTGATTGAAATTATTTTCTTTTAAAGAATAACTTAGTTAAAATATTAGTACATAAAATTTGAACATGAAAAATAATTATGGAAATATTGGACATAAGTTTCTACATTTCTATGTATACCAAACACATTAATCTATTAATATTCCTATGAATTGTATAAAAGATTCCCATTTGCACCAAACACTATAATATAAGTTTATATGTAATCATATCCCTTTCCTTATCTTGACTGCAATGTGAACTCTATTCTTAAGAAGGCAGACCATCATACCAAATGCCCTATAAGTGTCAATTCTCTTAATTCTATTTTTCTTTCTCCTCCTTATATGTGTGTATATATATATATGGTTGCCAATCTAATATGTATTTTTTTTTTTACCTATGGGTAAGTATTTTTTTTTAGCCGTTGAATCACCATTAGATGGTGATTCAATGGCTATAATGAAGCGCATAAAATGACGTGCATCATTAATGCTCTTTCTCTCTCTCTTACTTTTTATAGTAAAAAAATGTGCATACTAATTTTTATTGGCCAAATTGATACCTATGTATAGGTAAAAAAAAAAAAATACATACTGGATTGGTGTCATATATATATATATCTAGTAGGTATTTTTTTTTTACTTATAAATAGATATCGTTTTGGCCAATTAAAATTTATCTTGCGTATTTTTTTATATTAAAAAATAAGAAAGAGAAATAACATTAATGATACGTATCTGTTCATGCACATCATTATAGCTGTTGGATTATCATTAGATAATGATCCAATGACTAAAAAAAAAACTTAAACATATGGAAAAAAAAATACTTACTGGATTGACAACCATATATATATATATATAGATTGTCAATCTAATAGATTTTTTTTTTAACCTAGCTGTAGGTTTTTTTTTAGCCGTTAGATCATCATCTAATAGTGATCCAATGACTATAACAAAGTATATGAACATACGTGAATTATTAATATTATTTATTTTTCTTACCTTTTAATACAAAAATATATGCAAGAAAAATTTTCATTCAACGAAAGAATATTTATGTATTGTAAAAAAAAATTGGTTCCCTATATATATTTACTTGTTCTTTTATCACAATTTGTACAGTAAACTTTCACATCATTAATAAAATTGAGAATAGTTTGCCCAATTTTTTAAAATTAGTCAATTCTTCCCCTTCCCAAAACTCTACCCTATCAATTCCTTTCATCGTGAATTAGTAGACTTATCCATTATGACAATATTATAGATTTAAATGGTAAAGGTTAAACATTAAATTTGATAAAAAAAAATGACGCACACTATAATTGATGTGATATTTGACGTTGCACATACATGGAAGATGCTGTTTAGATCTCATACTGAAGGGCGAAGGCACCTCCAATGTACCCACTTCGCCACTTGGCCAAACTTAGGAAACTGTAACGCACGCGCCCTTAACTGCGCGTTCAACAGAGTTCCTGGCAAACCCGAACCCGAAAGTGTCGTACGCATCTGAGATTTAATACAATTCATAGAACTTTTAAAAGAAAAAAAAATCATAATTCTCTCTTCAGAAAAAGAAAATAATAAATAAATATATTATATCTTAAAAAAAATCTGTATTATCCAAAGAGGGTTGTGTTTTTTTTTTTTTTTTGTTTGCTTCTTAACCTTATATCAGTGATAGAGGAGAGAGGCCCCGTTAAAGCAGAGAGAGCTGCACTAAGCGAAAAAGGCATCGTCAACCTCAACCACTTGGGTCACAGCACAGCTTTTAGAGAGAGAAAAAAAGGAACCCAGCTTTTTAGAGAGAGAAAGCTAAACAGCTTCTTATTTAATTAATTATTATTTGTGTGTTTGGAGAGAGAGTAAAGAAAAGAAAAACTCACTCTGCCTCTGCCCCTGCCCCTAGAAAACTGCATACAGATAAGGACTTGTGCTAGTACTGGTACTAGCAGTAAATACTTGGAAACTCTCTCATGCAAAATGACCTCTTCATCCTTCTCCCTCCTCTTCTTTCCTCCTCTCACTCTCTCTGCATTTTAGCACAGGCTTTCTTTAATTTCTCAGAACCTTTAAAGCCCCCCCCCTCCCCAACTTTCTCTGACTGACCCCTCTCTCTTCCTCTTCTCTTCTGCTACACACAACTTCTCCAATTAACCCAATTCTCCTTTCCTGGTTTTAGAGACCCCCACTGAAATCGTTCGACGTTTACTGCCCTTATTTGCACAGAAATGTCGATTTGAGAAAGAGGGTCTGAGGAAAAAAAACTCTTCGACCTTTAACTCTGCCTCACAAAACGTCACTTGGGGTCTGTCATTTCTCTTTCCTTCTCTGTTTTTTGAGTATCTTTATTGAGATGTCTTCTGCATTTTTCAAATTCTGTGGTGGTGTACTAGTCCTGGGTTTGAGTTCATTAATGGCATTGACTTAGTCGTCATCTGGGTTTTTTTTTTCCTTTTTTTTTTTTAATAATTATTTTTATTTTTTGAGAGAGAGTAAGTGGTAATGTTATAGGGTTCAAAGGGTTGAGCTTGGTTTTGTTTATACGTGTATGGAGTTGCCTTAGAAGATGCTTGGTGTTAAAGGATTTATAATGAGTTGGTGACAGTGGACCTGTTTCAGTCTCTTCCGTTCATTATCTTCGACACCAAGCCTTTTTGTTGTTTCTCATTCGTTTGGTAAGCTGTAAAAATAGTTTCTTGTTTTGTCTTTTCTTTTATTTTATTGTTATTATTATTTGCATTCAAACTTTGAACAATTCTTTTTCCATGGTTTCTTTCTTTGTTTCTTTGAAAATTCCCGATTCAGCTAAAATTTCTGCTCCATTTTTTGTTCACTTGTTGTTTTAGAATCTTCAGGATTTATTAAGTTAAGTGTTTGTGATTTAGTCTTGAAATGGTGTAATTTGGTGGAATTTCGTAGACTAAATTGATGCTTTTTTAGTCTTTGGAAAGAGAGATATAATATAGTGGTAGGAACCATGATTTCATAAGGCCTTGTTGTAACGTTCTTGACGTCATAAACAACTTCTTAGTTTAGTATTTTTGGAAAAACATTGTCAAGTATACAAAAACGCAGTTCACAATGTTTGGAATTTGCCCTTCCTTGTAGAGGTTTTCGACTCTATCAAAACAATAGGACAGAGTGGAGTCATCTTGATTGTTCGTTGCGTCGAAAAATTGCATTCGGAGTTGATTTCGAAAGATTTGTAAGCTTTTAGAAGTAAATGCATGGATCGAAGAGATCCTATGGCGTTATCCGGGTCTGCGTCTTACTATACTCAGAGAGGACTAGCTGTCTCTGGTTCTGGAGCACAGCCTGAGCTACATGGATCACCTGGCATTCATCCCTTGTCAAATCCAAATGTGTCGTTTCAGTCAAATATAGGAGGCAGTACTATGGGATCAACACTGCCAGTAGATCCTCCTCCAGCTATTTCTTCTCATGGTGTCAATATGGGTGGTGGACAAACTATGGTGCCATCAGGTGAGCCAGTTAAAAGGAAAAGGGGAAGGCCTCGGAAATACGGACCTGATGGTTCTGTATCTTTGCAATTGTCTCCCTCTCCTGTTACCACTCCTGGAATGGCATCACCAACGCAAAAACGCAGTCGAGGACGGCCAAAAGGGACTGGGAAAAAGCAACAATTAGCTTCTCTAGGTAAGTTTCTGATAGAAAATTTCATTTGTTGATGTCGAGAATAATTAGTGGGTACCTTGTGTGACTTGTAACTGCTTGCAAGCAATAAATATAATGTACCTCGCTTAATGTGTTATAATCTTGTACTTTTCTGATTTGATATTAAATTGGACTCTTAAATAAACCTATTTGGGTCTTGCTTATAGAAAGAAGAGCTTTGGCTGGGGTATTCTTGGAGGAAAGTTCACGTTTAGTTTTTTCTTTTCGATTAAAAGATGTGCTGGTTAGAACAGAGAGTTTTGATAAGTTATAAAGACGCCCTTGGGGATCTTAAAGTGGAATATAGCAAATGGGCATCTTCAGTTTTTGTGCAGGAAGAAATGATCGGGTGGAATGGAGATGTTGGTTAATGTGACTCCAGGGGTATTTAGTTAGATATTAACATGATGGAAAGAAACTCTTCTTGTTACATATTACCAGTTAAATTGGCCATTTATAGCAGCATCTAATAAGGCTTTCAAAAGTGTACAGGACAGCAGAAAACCAGTGGTGATAAGTTTGTGTACTTCTACCGTTTTTTGTGTTTATATATATGTCCATATATATGCTATTTTCTTGTCTTATGTTCATCTAAATACATTATCTTAACTTACTAGCATTTTTATCTGTTATCTTTTCTAATGCTTAATATTTCAGTTTAATGAGGTCATAAACTGGACTAGTAAGTCAATTAAACCCTCAACAATGAACTAGTTAGGTCATGAATTTAACTGCAGAAATAAAACTGAGTGTAAGTTTCTGTTGTGGTTAAAGTATGGGAGTAATAATCCCTTCTTGATTATTTTGCTAGGTGAATGGCTGTCTGGTTCTGCTGGGATGGGTTTCACTCCGCATATCATCACCATTGCAGTTGGAGAAGTATGCATTTGTTCGATCTTTTTTTTTTCGTATTAGTGTTTATATAGAATTTTCGAACATGAAGTGAAAATCTTTTACTTCTTGTGTAGCAAAATATGATTAGTACACCTTTCTCAGTCGCCCAGTTTTTCTATTTCTATTTTTTACTTTGTTATAATTTATTTCCCATTAGCAGCATGTGCAGTAGATTTAACTTGACATGAGAAAGCTCAAGTTCAATTATGATTATGTAGCACGAGATTCAGAAGATGGTAAATTTTAAAGGCTTTTACTTGGAGTTTATGATTTTCATTTAATTTATCCTTATTGCTTCTGGAACCCTAGAAAAGCGATATCTTTTGAGGTAAAAGATCAATAGAATTGCCTGTAAATGGGGAACTAATGACCAAAAGATTATAATTTTTTCCATGTTTTGAGGTATGGTGGGAGCTGATTATTAGTGTATCTTATCCATCAATTCTTCGCATCATTTTCTGACTATCATAACAGAAAAGAGGCTAAAAACTGATTACTCAGTGTTATTTTACATGTACAGGATAAGTTGATGTTACTGCTTTTGGATTTTAGTTGTGGTGTTTTAGTTTGGCACTGTAATTGTTCTATTTTTTTATTCTTTTTCGTTGCCGTTGTTGCCATACACTTCAGGTATTTCTGCTGTGCTGATATTTGCTCTTGTTTCCATATAGGACATCGCAACAAAAATAATGTCATTTTCACAACAAGGGCCGAGAGCTGTGTGCATTTTGTCAGCCAATGGTGCAGTTTCTACTGTCACTCTTCGTCAGCCTTCATCTTCTGGTGGTACTGTCACATATGAGGTACGAATTCTTGATGATATTTCATTTTTCAATAGTATTTTGAGTCTTCTTTTGATGACTGAAAACATTGCCAATTCTTTGCAAATGTTCTGTATTTGTGTATATTCTTCCAATTATGTTAAATTATATATATATATATATATATATATATGGGCACCAATCCAGTACGTATTTTTATTTTTTACTTATACATAGGTATCAATTTGGCCAATGAAAATTTAGCATGCACATTTTTGTATTATAAAAAATAAGAGAGAGAGCATTAATGATGCACGTCTTTTCATGCACTTCATTATAGCCATTGGATCACTATCTAATGGTGATCCAACGGCTAAAAAAAAAATACCTACCCATAGGTAAAATAAAAAAATACCTATTGGATGGGCAACCTATATATATATATATATATATTTATTAGGTGCATACTGCATAGAAGATATATTTTTAAAGCATTGCAAGGTTTGAGGTTAAAACTTGGTAGCTGACAAACAATTACTTAAAAAAACCCCCAAATCTGGTCAGACAAGGATTTTCTTCGAATTGAGGCTTGTCTTGCATATTTGGTCATACGGGCATATGCCTTGGTGAATTTACAATTTATGTTTCTTACGCTGGTATTCGTTTTTCCAATTGTGTACTTGAGCCTTAAACCATTTTTGTTTACTACTTTAATAGCACCAAATTCATGCTCGTATCGAATATAGACTTGCATGACATTGCTATCTTTTTCAGTTTTGAATATCTCAAATTAGTCTTCATTAATTTTTGGTCTCTGGAGCTCCTTTTCCTTTTGTCTCTTCGATTGTATTCCTGTCTTGTGTGGCTGAGAAGAACAACTTTTGGTCAACTCCAAATTATGTAGGGACGATTCGAGATAATTTGTTTGTCAGGCTCTTACTTGGTCACTGATAGCGGTGGCTCCAGGAACCGAAGTGGAGGGCTTAGCGTGTCTCTTGCTAATGCAGATGGCCGTGTCATTGGTGGTGGAGTTGGGGGAATGCTCATTGCAGCAAGCCCTGTCCAGGTAATTAACTTCTAGTTATTTCATTCTGTTATTGTAATTTCATTCGTCTTAGGTTCCAGTTAGTCCTATGGGATGGGAATTTTGTCTGTTTGCTGCCTTTTATTTGCTTCTTAAGGTGTATGCACTTCAGTATAACAGAACTAGATATAATCCGATCTTGTTTGGTTGTTTCTCCTTGAATTTCAATGGCTAAAGATTAGAACCAGATGAACATATCTTCGAGGTTGTCTTAAGTGATGTTACTGTAAATATATCGAGCTTCGACCACGAAGACATGAATCACATGATATCGTTTCCTTTTTTCTTTTTCTTCCTAAGTGAGATGATGTATAACTTCAGGTAATAGTGGGGAGCTTCTTATGGGGTGGTTCAAAGACAAAGAACAACAAAAGGCAGGAAGCAATAGAAGCTCCCATGGACTCAGACCATCAAACGGTCGACAACCCACTGGCGATGAATAGCATTCCACAAAATCAAAGTCTTACACCAACCTCTTCTGTGGGTGTCTGGCCGTCGTCTCGGGCGTTGGACATGCGCAACGCCCACATGGACATCGATTTGATGCGTGGGTAACGGTTTTTTAATTCGACTGAGGATTGTATATATAATCTAGGTTTTATTGACTAGCTGAATCTATTTTTCTTTGGGATTATTACTGATGACAAATGACAGAAAGTGAGTTGATTCTTGGCATTTTGATTAAAATTCTAACTTCGTTTTGCCCATGATGGACAATAGGGAGATGTTCATGTACTCATATTTTTCTAGCTTATTAATGGAATTTTCAATTGGAGATGTGTAGCTCTAGCATTTGATGACTTTAACTTGTGTGCATCAGAGTGTATATTCTGTTACTAGTTTGCGGAAAAAACTTATGCTATATTTTCTTATTATTATGATAAAGCTCAGATCAGCACTCTTGGTGTCATATTAGCGAAATTAGTTTGAATCAACTCTTAAGCTTTGCTAAGACATGTCCAATCAGGTTTTTGACTAAGTGTAGGTCCTACGGTAAAACCCATGTTGGGCGGCCTGATTCGACAAATGCGTTTGTCACTAGCATTTTTCTTAGTGGCTATATAAATTTATGGAGTGCTTTTAAGACAAAGGGAAAATAGGAGCACAGAAATCCATATTTCGTGCTAGCATGAATCGATGACTCGATACAAAAGACAACATATATAGAAGGAAAAGGAAGCGACCGACAAAGAAGAGAAGCTAATCAAGCATCAGACCAGGTAATGCCTAGTTCACCCCATTTTTGACGAGGAACACCAAGATCTCTCCAAACTGCCTTGGAGGCATTAACGATGTTTCTCCAGCATGAAGGTTGGCAATCATGCTCTGCGTCGCACCCCACAGTTGAGTCGCACTTGTCCACCACCATTGCCATCGTGCGGTGACCGTTACCACGTATGGTGATGTTTCTGTTGCACCTCCTCTTGTGATCGAACCACCTGGTAGGCAGTGCCACAACTGGGGTGTTGTCAGAGAGGAACTGGCCCTCACACGATGCAGCACCACCTCCATTGCTGCCACACTGGAAGCTGTTGAGAGTGAGTTGAGCCCGGGTATGTCCATAGACTGGCAGTGAGCATTGGTAGATATTGTCAAAAAAAAAAAAAAAAAAAGAAAAGGAAGTCTGCACCAACTCTTGTCCTATATATCTAGAATTTTCTATTATATGTATGATAATATACCTGAAGCTCCAAGAAAGCTTCGGCAAACTAAGTTGAGAAGAGCAATAGTTGTATTATATATTAGAAAAGTCTTAGAAGCTTCAAGAAAAGCTTTGTGGTGTATGTCGGCAATAATAGCCGAAATAACTAGAAAATCTGGTTTATGTGAGTCGGTTTATACAACCGACTTTATGGAACTCTAAATAAGGGACTTGGTCCCTTCAGTGAGCATCATTGAGTGCACAAAGTGAATGTGAGGTGTGTGAGCGTGCGTTAGTGTGTGTGTCGCAGTGAGGTAAAGCAAAGTGAAATGTTAGTAAAGTAAAAAGTGTGAGTGCTCAATGTATAACTTGTCGTCCTTTGTTAAGAGCGTATTAAGTCTTGGTAAGTAATTATGTTATTTTTATTACGTATTATGTGTAACAAGTGGTATCAGAATGGATCGATTACGAGCCTAATCTGAACAGTTGTTTGCTGAGTTTCTAATATTCATGTGCGGTTTAGTACTGTAGAACTTGCGTAGCATAGTTAAATTTTTTGCTGAGCCACAATGAGTGACCTTTAAGTGATCAGTAAAATCAAGAAGCTTAACAATCAAAATTACAACACATGGTCGATGTATATAGAGTCTTATCTCCAAGGCTAAGACTTGTGGGAGATTGTTGACGGTAGTGATATTACGTAGCCGACAGATATAGAGACTCTAAAAATGTGGAAAGTCAGAGCCAGTAAGATAATGTTCACAATTAGAACCACGGTAGAGGAAGAAATGCTCAAGCACATCCGAGAAGCAAACACACCGAAGGATGCGTGGGATACATTTGTGACGCTGTTATCGAAGAAGAATGATAAAAGGTTGCAACTTCTTGAGAATGAACTCCTCTCTATCACCCAGTGGACCATAATCATCGCTCAATATTTTGCAAAGGTAAAATCTCTCTGTTGCGAAATCTCTACATTAGATTCTACTTCTGGCATGTCAGAATCTAGAATTTGTAGCATAATTATTCATGGATTAAGACCTGAGTACAGAAGCTTTATTAATGTAGTATATGGTTGGTCAAACAACCTTCTCTTGTTGAATTAGAGAATTTGCTCGCCGATTAAGAAACAATGGCTAAGCAAACTTCTGGGGTCTCACTAAAGGGTGATGAAGAAGCACTCTTTAGTAATTACAAGAAAGATTGACGTAGACAAAATGCTAGCAGAGGTTCAAGACGAGGTGATGATAACAAAAGTCGTAATGGAGATTCGCAGCTAGGGGGAGCTCAGAAGAATAACAATAGAGGAGGTCGACCCAAGCAAAATAGAAGATTTGAGTGGAAATGCTACAATTGTGGAAAGAAGGGCCACATTGCCAAAAATTGTTGGTCCAAGAAGAAAACAGCAGAGAGCAATGCAGCTACCTCAAGAGACGAGCGAAAGAGCGACGATGAATGGGATGTCGAAGCGTCTTTTGCTGTTGAAGAAGAATTAGTACTCACAGCTATGGTTCCTGAACAAATTGACTACGACAACAATTGGATAGTCGACACAGGATGCTCAAACCACATGACAAACGACAAGGAAAAGTTACATAATATGACCGAGTATAAAGGAGGCCGAGAGGTGGTCACAGCCAATAATTCAAGATTACCGATTGCCCATATTGGTAAGATGGTATTCGTGCCCTGATTCAACTCAAACCAAGTGGTGCTCCAAGATGTCTATCACGTGCCAGGAATGAAGAAAAATCTGTCATCAGTGGCGCAATCAACGATGTCAGGAAACTATGTCTTATTTGGACCGCGCGATGTTAAGGTGTATCAAGATCTTAAGATTTCTGTTACACCCACAATGGAGGGACGACGACTAGATTTGGTCTACGTGATATCAGCAAAGTCTGCCTATGTTGACAAAGTGCGAAAGAATGAAACAACAAATTTATGGCATGCAAGATTAGGACATGTCAGCTTTCACAAACTGAAGGTAATGATGAAAAGAACTATGCTCAAAGGTCTTCCTCAACTCAACGTCAGAACAGAAACCGTTTGTGCTAGATGTCAGTACGGTAAAGCACATCAGTTACCATATGAAAACTCAAAGTTCAAAGTAAGTGAATCACTGGAGCTGATTCATTTTGATGTTTTTGGACCTATTAAGCTACATGGTAACCTTCATTGACGACTTCTTGAGGTACATTTGGGTTTTCTTTATGAAAGAAAAATCCGAAACATTTGCAAAATTTAAAGAATTTAAAGAAGTAGTAGAACTTGAGAAGTTCCATGCGAACGGACAATGGCGGAGAACATTTGTCAAATGAATTCTCGCAGTAATTACGAGAATGTCATATACACTATCAGTTTTAAGTGTGCAAATACACCACAGCAGAACGGTGTAATAGAGAGGAAGAATCGGCATCTTGCAGAGACATGTTGAAGTATGTTGCATGCGAAGAATGTGCCAGGCAAATTTTGGGCCGAATGTATGAGGACAATGGCCCTTGTAATCAACAGACTTTCGTAAGCAAAGCTGGGGTTCGTCTCACCCTTTGAGAAACTGTGGGGCTACTAAACTTGCAGTTGGTCATTTTCGAGTTTTTGGTTGTGTTTGCTACATTTTCATGCCTAGTCACTTACGTAGTAAGTTTGACATTCGATGTATCTTTGTTGGGTAAGACAACCAAAGGAAAGGGTGGAGATGTTGCGACCCGACTAATGGTCGGTGCTACTTCAAGAAATATGGTGTTCGATAAAGCATCATCATGGTGGTTGCCATAGAAGGATGAGCTACCAGACTCGAAAGAAATAGAAGATAGAATACAACAGAAGTTGGGAGAGCAGATTGCTGAGATACGATCGAGTCCTGAAGTAACTGAAGAAGAACCAAGTAACGAAGATAATGCCAGCACGAAGCAACTCAGAGTCCCTGGCAAGCAAGTATTCATCAAAGATCGGTGGAAGATGTTATACCAAGTCAAGAAGAAGAAGTAAGTCTACCGTCACAATCTCGAAGGCCAACTAGAATACGAAAGCCGAATCCCAAGTATACTAATGCAGCTGTAACAAAAGACAATAGTCCAAAAAAGCCTGATACGCATGAAGAAGCATCTCAAAGCTCTCAATGGATACAAGCTATGAAAGAAGAAATTAATGCATTGGAGAAGAATCAAACTTGGGAGCTGGTACCAAAGCCAACAGATGTAAAACCCATTTTCTGCAAATGGGTTTAGAAGATCAAAACACGTCCCGATGGGTTGATTGAGAGATGCAAGGCTCGATTAGTAGCTCGAGGCTTTTCTCAACAGTACGGGATGGACTGCGATGAAACGTTCCCCCCAGTCACTAAGATTACAACAGTGCCAGTCTTGTTAGCACTTGCTGCAAGTAAAGATTGGAGGTTGTGACAGATGGATATGAAGAATGCCTTTCTGCATGGAGAGTTAGATCGAGAAATTTATGTGATCCAGCCAAGGGGTTTCGAGGATAAAATTCATCCTGAATACGTCTGCAAGCTGAAAAAAGGCATTTTATGGATTGAAGCAAGCTTCGAGAGCATGGTATGGTAAGATTGTCGAATTCTTGATGAAAAATGGATATTCAATGGCTCATGCAGATTCTAGTCTATATGTGAAAATAAAAGGAGCCAAAATAGAAATTGTGCTGGTGTATGTGGATGATCTCATCATCACTGGAGACGATGAAATAGAAGTTCGCTAAACAAAGGAGAATTTGTCCGTTTGCTTTCAAACGAAAGAGCTTGGAGAACTTAAACACTTCCTTGGATTGGAAGTTGATCGCACAAAGGAAGGTTTATTTCTCTGTCAACAGAAATATGCAGAGGATTTGTTGCAAAGATTTGGGATGCTTGATTGCAAGCCCATCTCAACACCTATGGAAGTCAACGCCAAGCTATGTGCACTTGAAGGCAAAGACTTAGAGATGGGACGATGTATCGGCAACTAGTGGGTAGTCTAATCTACCTTACAGTGACTCAGCTAGATAATTCTTATGCAATTGGAGTAGTAAGCTGATATATGCAACATCCTAAGAAGATTCACTTGGAAGCAGTTCGACGAATACTTCGGTATGTTAAAGATACGATGGACTATGGTCTCCTCTAAAAGAAAGGTGATGAGTGCAAGTTGATAGGCTACTGTGATGCCGATTATGCTGGAGATCATCATACAAGACGATCAACTATTGGATATGTTTTTAAGCTTGGAGCGGGAATCATATCTTGATGTAGTAAGAGACAACTAACAGTATCTCTATCAACGATAGAAGCTGAATATAGAGCAGCAACGACGACGGTTCAGGAAAGCACATGCCTAGTACAACTAATGAAAGACTTGCACCAATCCACAGACTATGCGATACCACCCTAATGCGACCATCAGTCTGCTATTCGTCTAGCGGAAAATCCAGTATTCCATGCCCGAACCAAACATGTTGAAGACTATCATTTTCTTGGAGAAAAAGTGCTACAAGAAGAACTTGAAATGCGTCAAGTTAGAACTGAAAATCAAGTTGCGGACTTATTACGAAAGGGCTTAGTTCTACAACTATTCAGAAATTCATATGGCAACTTAATATGATTCGAAGGAAGAATTTGACGAGTTGGTGTTGAGGGAGAGTGTCAAAAAAAAAAAAAAAAAGGAAGTCACGTTAACTCTAGTCCTATATATCTAGAATTTTCTATTATATGTATGATAATATACCTGAAGCTTCGAGAAAGCTTCGGCAAACTAAGTTGAGAAGAGCAATAATTGTATTTTATATTAGAAAAGTCTTAGAAGATTCAAGAAAAGCTGTGTGGTGTATGTCGGCAATAATAGCCGAAATAACTAGAAAAATCTAGTTTATGTGAGTCGGTTTATACAACTGACTTTATGCAACTATAAATAAGGGACTTGGCCCCTTCAGTGAGCATCGGTGAGTGCGCAAGTGATAGAGTGAATGTGAGGTGTGTGAGCGTGCCTTAGTAGATATATATATATATATATATATATATATAAGTGTTAGTCCAAGTGGGGTGAAGCAAAGGCTAGGAAAGAGAAAGAAGAAGAGACGAAATTAATAGAAAGGAAACTCATAATAAGTAAATATTTCGTACTAATTAACACAACAACATTAATAATAAGAGTATACTAGATGATACAACATAAAACATGTGGTAATACAAACTAGTGTTCTATATATCTATATCAAGCATCGGACCACGTAATATCCAAGCCACCCCAGTGATCACGAGAAACACCAAGAGCTTTCCAGACAGCTTTGGAGGCATCAACGATGTTGTTGGCACATGGAGGTTGGTAATCATGGTCTGCATCACAACCTTCCGTCGAGTCACACTCGTCCACCACCATCGCCACCACGCTCTGCCCGTTCGCGCTGATGGTGATGTTGTTATGGCACCTGCTTCCCCCATTGTACCACCCTGTGGATAGCGCGACCACGGGGGTGTCATCCGAGTGGTAGCTGTTGTCGCACTCCGAGGGGCCGCCGCCATCCCCGCCATCCTCAAAGCTGTTGAGAGTCAAATAGGCCTTGGTGTTTCCAGTGAGGGGCGGCGAGCATTCGTAGACTTTGTACATTTTGCCTTCCACGCAGCAGTCGGAGTCATCCTCCGTGTTGCATTGCCCTGGCGGCGGCTTCTTCCCCCTGACACGGCCACTTGGACGGCATTTTGAGGCTTCAACTTGAGAAGAGAGTGTTAGAAAGAGAATGATCAACCCCATAAGGAAAACAATGGAAGCATTATTCTTCTTGGAGATATTAAAGCCCTTCATTGTTAACTACTCTCTTTCTTTTCTATATATCTACTTTAGGTGTTGATTTGGAACTTTGGAATAAGTAGATTGATGCGTGGAAGGGTTGAGGTTGGTGCGTTTATATAGCATGGTTTAGCTTAAACGTTAAATTCGATTTCGGAGACTGAAAACTTGTCTGCATATGTTGTTTTTGAAATACATAATACAATGAAAAGGTGTTATATAGGAGTCAAATAATGTTTGAACTTAAACTACTGTCACGTTAGGGTGCTAATTATAACAATAAATATATTGTATCACTCGATCAACGTACGTGACTATAGTCCTGGTCCTATAGGCTATAATATTTCTGCAACGTAACTTGGTAGTTGGTATGTGCTTCAAAGGGCCAAATCTACACTGAGAATCTTGTTTTGGTTCAAATGAAAATGTTGTTTTTCTTGGACGCCTCTAATAGATACAATTTTCTTGTCATGATATTGGGTTTTTTACCAGTACGTTCTTTTAATGCATGTTGTGACAAAATAGAAGTTACTCGATGACATTTGGGGCTTCCCAATAATTATCTATGTTAATCCTGTTATGGACTAGTGATAGGAAACCGTTTGATCATACGGATTAAAACTAGGATTTATAGACTATATTGATTTGTGGACACATGATCATTTTACTTTAATAAGGGGTATATCATACTACGACACAACAACAGTTTCCTAAGCAAAATGAAAATGATATTGGTACGTAATTATCATCCAACAATAATATAATCTTAATTTATAGGATTCACTAATGGGTCAACTTGCACTCTTAGAAATGTACAGCTAGCTCACCATTGGTGACGAATAGAAGGACTTCAGGAAAAAAAAAGGAAAAAAAAAAAAAAGAAGTAACAATATCAATGTCCCGTGCAATGCATATTATATGGACTAGTTTGGAATTGTTCTGATGCTTATAAAATTTCTATTTCTTACTGAGCTGAAACGTAAGTTATAAATCAAATTTTTTTAGTTTTTCAAAATAACTTGTATAAAATCTAATTGGATTATGTGCAAATCATTTCTGAAATCTTTTACTAAACGAAAAACTGTATTCTAGACGGAATAATTCTTCTTCCTTTTTTTGCTCGGCATTTCAAATTTTCCACGGAAGTTTTGTGGAACAGAAAATTATATGTGGGCCGACTCAATAGTTTACTTTGATTAAGCAGGGTTAGTGTAGAAGGGCACATATCATTCTTTTGGTCATTCCACGAAAGACATTATACTTTGGTTGTGTATTAATATTTCCTAATAGGCCTAACTGGTTTTTTTAAGTATAGATTAAAGATCGTTAAAAAAAAAAAAATTGGACCGTTGAATTAGTGTTATTAAATTCACAATATAAAATTACTAAACTAGTCATGAAGACAGCTTATTGGCTGAGTACCCAATTTGAGATTCTGAATCTGCCATCATAATCAAGCTTTGCCAGCACATGCATTTGCATCTCTGTAAACTTATTGATTGGCCTGCCACTAGATTCTGAATATTGTTCTCTTTATTTAAATTTTTTGGATTCCGCAAAGTTTTCCAATAGCGACTTGCATTGGAAATTTATCACAAAAATACAAAAGTAAGGTAAGATGGTGATATAATCAAAACACCCAATCAACGTCTTTCTTTTTGGCAATTTAATTAACTTTTGTACTGAGGTGTCGTGACATTTATTATTAATTTTTTTCTCAAAGATTCTATACTCCTCATGGTGTCACAAACGTTTACTTCTAAGGAATTAATTTCGTACTTATTGAAACTTATGCCATACTACTACAACATAAAAAAAAAAAAAAAAAAAACCCATTCAAATTCACTTTAAGCTTGTCTATATAAAGAGCCAACTTCTAAACCAAATTATGCAACTGAAAGTACTAATAGAAAAGATGAAGAACCATGCAAATCCAGCTCTCTGTTTTCTCCTATTCCTTCTTCTTGCAACCAACTTATTGACCATTGAAGCTAAAACTTGCAATCCTAGTGGCAAAATTAGAGGAAAAAAGCCTCCTCCTGGACAATGCAACCCCGAAAATGACTCTGATTGCTGTAAACAAGGTAAGTTTTACACCACTTACAAGTGCTCACCAAGGGTGTCTGGCCACACAAAGGCTGTGCTGACACTCAACAGCTTCGAGAAGGGCGGAGATGGCGGTGCTCCCTCAGAATGCGACGACAAGTACCACTCAGATGACACTCCGGTGGTGGCCTTATCGACGGGGTGGTTCAACAACATGCAGAGGTGTTTTCACAACATAACCATATATGGTAATGGGAGGAGTGTGAATGCAACGGTGGTTGATGAGTGTGATTCAACAGCAGGGTGTGATGCTGTTCATGATTATCAGCCCCCGTGTCCTAATAACATTGTTGATGCCTCTAAAGCTGTTTGGAAGGCCTTGGGGGTCCATAAGAGTGACTGGGGTGAATTGGATGTTTACTGGTCTGAGGCTTGATTTTCTTTTTCTCTATGTTTGTTAAATTTCTAAGAATAATAACTGAAGGGTCGAACTGTGTTAATAAGCAGGTCATGTTGTGTTGTAGGTGCCATGATTGTGTGGAAGGTGTATTTTAGTTTGATTAATATAGCCTCCTTTTTATTTATTTCTTGCTCAATGTCCAAGTCTTTGATGTTTTCATATCGAGAGTAAATAGTTGAGAATTGTTCATGCCTGACGGGAAAACTCGGTTATAGAATATACTAATTCTATCAACAAAGTGAAAAAAAAAAAAAAAAAAACCCCAAGGTACCACTGTATAAAAGAAACCACTGTATAAAAGAAATTTGTAGTAATATTTGCACAGTAGGTAATCATTCTCTTTCGACTTTTACTTTTACTCTTTTTCTTTTGGGAGTGCTGGAAATAAAGAGACCCCTTTACAGTTTGATCACCACAGTTTTTATGTACGTGGTGGGAATTGAGATAATTGTTGATAATCCCTTTTTGATCTGTATACAAAAAACAAACTGCATGCAATTGAGAGGTTGACATGTTCTCACTCTGTACTTTTATAAGCATATATTTGATAAGGAGATAAAACTTAAGCAATGGAAACATGATTGAGATTATATTTTCGAGTCGACTAATAGAACAAATACTCACACGCATGTCACTCCTTATTCTGCTTTGAAATCGTAATGAATTGTCTGAACTATGTTTGAACATGTAAATGTTACAAATTTGACTAAAAGCGGTAGTATTGTTTTGTTCAATTTCATTTAGTAGTACTTTTAGCTCGATTATGCTACGCAGCTTTTTTCTGACAATTGACTAGCAATTACAAAATCCTGAAATGATTTACAGGCTCCGTTTGATAAATTCATGATCCAAATGACAAAATTCTTTATAATGACCAGTAAAAAAAAAAAATGGTGGATCTTACGAAATAAAATTTTATATGTTATGCTCTAAGGAAAATGTTTAATGGTAAGTTGGTAAGTTGGTACTGTTGGATTTAAAATGATTTTCGCAGCGGAAGATTGGCGCATGAACATTCAAAAATTTTCTCAAAACAATTCACTATATAGGTGCATAGTATTAATTCATAACAAATAGGAACATATAAAGAGAATAAATCTAATACCTCTTGTAGCCTATCAGTGGATCCTAGCTTTACTGCCTTCTCAACCACGATCTTCCAATCCACGCTTCAAGCACAACTGGATGAACGTGTGAGCGTTGCGTACTATTTCTTAAACTCACACTTTAAGCCCTTACAATTTTCTTAATACATGAGATTGCAAAGGTTTGTTCTATAGAGAATAGGAAGACATTCTTCTTTTTCTCTCTAGTTTATGGAGGCTCTGTAGAAAATAATACGTAGTCTCTTCTGTATTTTCTGCTA
>JXTB01000378.1:319830-346824 GCA_002914805.1 Parasponia andersonii
TTTTTTTTATGTGTGAGTTCTTTGGGGCGGGTCGACTTCAAGCGCATCTCCATCATCGTCTTTGTACAGTACAAGGAAAAAGAAAATAAAATATAACAAAGCCTATACCCTAAAATTAGGGTTTACATCTTTTGATCTAATCAAAATAAATTGCAAAAAATTTAAAACCTAAGGAACCATATAATTAACGATCAAATATCAACCATACATCTATCATATGACCAATTGTTGGATTTAAAACGATTTTCGCAGCGGAAAATTGGCCCAGGAACATTCAAAAATTTTCTCAAAACAATTGACTATATGAGTGCATAGTATTAATTCATAACAAATAGGAACATGTAAAGAGAATAGATCTAATACCTCTTGTAGCCTATCAGCAGATCCTAGCTTTACTGCATTCTCAACTACGATCTTCCAATCCAAGCCTCAAGCACAACTAGATGAACGTGTGGGCATTGCGTACTATTTCTTAAACTCACACTTTAAGCCCTTACAATTTTCTTAACACATGAGATTGCAAGGGTTTGTTTTATAGAGAATAGGAAGACACTCTTCTTTTTCTCTCTAGTTTATGGAGGCTCTGTAGAAAATAATACGTAGTCTCTTCTGTATTTTCTACTAATGTTGCTTTATATATATATATATGTTTATTTATTAAACTATTTAAAAAATTATATGTTAATTAAATCAATATACATATATAACCTTAAAAAAAACGTTAGTTTACTTTTTTTTACTTTTTCTAAACGTAAAATCTTATAAATTTAATCTAATTAATATATATATATATATATATATATATATATATATATATATATATATATATAAACTAGCAGATAATTCACTCATTCAAAAAAGAGTGTTTCACTTTTAGTCAGTTTCCCAATTTCTATTTATCTAATTATCTGATAATTAGATATTTTTAAATTCAAAATTTAAACAAATTAGGATACTTATCTCTCCATAAATTTAAATTAATTAATTCAAAATTAATTAATTATTTAATTAATAACAATTATTAATTACATATAGATAAACTATTTATCTAGACAAAGTGTGCAGTAACAGAAATAATGTAATATCCAGTACAGTGTTTATAAGAAGTGGAATTGGGGACCTATGGACCTGTTATTCAAACTCCAATAAATTATGACAATTAATTAAACTCTTTAATTAATTTGTCTAATTTATTAATTCCAGTATTACTCCACTAAAAATACGGAATTGTACTCTTGAAATTACAGAATTAATTTACTCAGAAAACAGCGAGCAATCCATCGATTTAATCATTACATGTAGTTCAATCCTCCATAGACAATTCATAATTGGAGCTAGGTTATATTCCGTTTACCTCTCCAATTACATCTTTATCCTTGTGTACCATTGATTCTCTAATAAACAATTAATTTATAAATCTATTATTAATTAAGTACTCAAACTGTTCAAGTCCTGAATCCATACACAAGGGAATCATCTTTCTAGCTTCCTAATAGAAAGAATGGATTCCATATCTGTAAGCTACATTCCCAGCTACTTATCTCATCATGCTCCCAAGATACAAGTATTTCGATCTGTTTAAAAACACACCTTTAACAAGTATGTCAAAGAACATAATGTTATAAATAGGAGTCTATAACTACTCAGGATTAAGATTGATATACATATGATCATCTAGTGACATTATTTGAACTCTCAATAGTTAACGGAATTTATGTGAGATTCGAATCATGTCTGGTCCAGTTCTATATAATCAAATTATATAAAGTACCTCTATTGTGATGTCAACACATCAATAGTCCGGATAAGACTATTACATTTTCAATGTTAATGGACCATACTAATAATATTTAATTAAAGATCCCAAACTTTAATTAATTATTACGGACTATATTTAGTTTATTATCCATAAATTTAATCCTCATGTATATAACACTTATATGCTAAATTTATGGTCACATAAATAAACCAGGGATTTTCTGATATTTAATGACATACTAATTATGCACAAATTTAAATAGAAAAATTTTATTTTATTAATTCAACAAATATGTAAAATATACAAATTTTTAGGGCATAAACCATATTAATAAATATACAAGACGCACATATACTAAGTACCTCATATATATGCCCCTTAACAATACTCTAATACAAATTGTTCTTTTTTTACCTTGAGTACGGAATGACTAAAAAGTACGTACTTGGTGATAAATTTGAAGGCAGGATCTTAAATTCCCCAAGTACATAACAATCATATTAACTGTAGTACTCTCAAACACAGAGCTCCAAAACAGCTTATTGTATTTGGCTCCTCTAACAAGAATGCAGCACAACAGAAATAAAAGTAAAATTCACATATATTTCATACTAACACAATATTAAAAAGTAGATTACACAACATCTATGTAACTATAAATATGTGTATAGATATAGGTTGAAGCTATAGCAAATTAATTATGAAGAATCGGACCACGTAATATCCAAGCCACCCCAGTCCTCACGACCAACACCAAGAGCCTTCCAAATAGCTAGAGAGGCACCAATAACGTTGTTGGCACATGGAGGTTGGTAGTCATGCTCCGCGTCACACCCCACAGAGGAGTCACACTCGTCCACCACCATGGCCACCACGCTCCGCCCGCTGGGGGCCGTGATGGTGACGTTGTTGAGGCACCTGCTTCCGCCTTTGTACCACCCCGTGGACAGCGCCACCACCGTCGTGTCGTCCGAGTGGTAGCGGTTGTCGCACTTGGAGGGGCTGCCGCCGTCCCCACCGCCATGGAAGCTGTTGAGCGTCATGTAGGCCTTGGTGTGTCTGGTGACGGGAGGGGAGCATTTGTAGACTTTGTACATTTTGCCTTCCAAACAGCAGATGTCATCCTGTTCGATGCTGCATTGCCCCGAGGGCGGCCTCTTCCCCCTCACTTTGCCGCTCGGACGGCATTTTGAGGCTTCAACATGACAAGTAGTGCATAATGTTTGAAAGAGAATTGCTAGTCCCACGAGAAAAAAAATGGAACTAGAGTTACTATTTTTCTTTGAGATGTTAGAGCCCTTCATTTGGTTAACTTGATCTCTTTCTTAATTTATGTACTTTATTTGCATGAAGCAAGCTAAGATTGATGCTTAACAATTATATATGTGTGTATAATGGTATGTTGGTTTTAGCTAATGCGTACTATATGTACACTTTTATTTAAAATCATAATGTTAATTATAAACCACGACGTACGTCTTGTTACGCGATCACCATCAACAAGACGGCCACGGAGTAAACCAAGGTTTGTAAATTTAATCCCTTCTGCTGATATAAAATTGTATTTAAGTTCAAATTATCTGCTCTATAGTTTTTCACGAGAAAATTTAATTTCTATGCCCTTTTACATGTGCAAAATATTTAGTTCAAATGAAAAAGATTTAGTGACCTTAATTTGACGGTTCTAGGTACATACGAATAATTTTCTTTGATTAATAATCTGCCAAGATGAAGCAATGGAACACATTTTGTATGTATCTTTTCTGTCTCTTACTAATTTTCTAAAGGGTTCAAATTTCTAACTTAGGTGACTTGGATTGTATATGCTGTGACAAAATAGCAGTTTCTCTTTGGTATTTTCTTAACAGATAATATTTTAATGAAGCAATTTTTGATACGTAATAACAGCCACCAGTCGAGCGAGTGAGGATTAATTCATCTCAGTTACCCTTTGGCTGATATATTGAAAAGTAGGACTATGTTGATATCGGCACTGTTATGAGGAAACTAGTGGCAAACATATGAAATAGATGACTTGTCAAGCTTCAAAAGTAAAGGCATATGGCGCACTTCAATGTTTCCAATATTGTCATACTCGGTTTTCTATTAATGTTCAACCAGTGCGGTTTATAACCATAAAAATGCACAACATAATATGGTTTCAAAGGTGATAAGTTTATAATCTTAACTGCATCTCAATGGAAGTTTATATGATCCAGAAAGGATCTAGTAGCCAATTTGGTACAAAAATATTGTTTATTCAGACGTAGCTTATAAAGGAGAATTTCACTGATTTTGGTTCATTCACTAACTTATAAGGTAGAAAATTCAGGACTTTTTGCTTCTGTGAATTTTCGAACATAGCAAGAAATCAAAATCCTTGCACGCAAAATTTGATCTAAAGTCTCCATCAGTTTATACTAGTTTAACTCATGAAGAGGCTGAACAGATTAAATCAAAGAAGATAGGGAAACTGATAAATAATAATACTGTTGTTTGAAAGACCTTTTCTCAATGTGCCTTGACTAAATATGGCTATTTCTATGAAATTCTAGCAAACAAATAAAAAAGGGGTAGTTGCTACAAGAGCTGGTCAAAATTTGAGAAGGGAAAGGAAAGTATTATGCATCTTTTTCAGATACTTGCCAGGACGCCGCAGAGATTCTGAAGAACTATACTTATTTTGATTTCAGCTAAGTTATTCAATAGCGACTCATATAAGGGAAATCATCACTAAAACACAAAACTAAGGTTTGAACATGGTGATATGATCCAAACTCTTATTTATCTTCCTTTTTCTAAATCAACTCTGTGCTTATGTGTTCCTATTTCTTCTCAAAGCTGTACACCTCATTTTATCACCAAACGGCATTATAGGGACTAACATAATTATTTGAAAGAAAGACTGCAAAAATGTCATATTTTGAGACACACACAAAAAGACAAATATAGTTCGATTGGTACATTATCTCTATATATAGCCAAACTCTAAATCAACTTCTTCAAAATCTAGCAATTAAACCAAAAGCAAGAGAAGGAATAGGGAAAGATGAAGAACTAATTTTGTCCCAAGACCCTTTTCCTCATCTTCCTTCTAGTAGTCGCACATTGGTTGGCTACTGAAGCCAAAACTTGCAATCCCACTGGCAAAATCAGAGGGAAAAAGCCTCCTCCAGTACAATGCAACCCTGAAAATGACTCTGATTGCCGCAAACACGGCAAGTTTTACCCCACTTACAAGTGCTCACCAAGGGTGTCTGGCCACACAAAGGCTGTTTTGACACTCAACAGCTTTGAGAAGGGCGGAGATGGTGGTGCTCCCTCTGAATGTGACAACAAGTACCACTCGGATGACATTCCGGTGGTGGCCTTGTCAACGGGATGGTTCAACAACATGCAGAGGTGTTTACAGAACATAACCATATATGGGAATGGGAGGAATGTGAACGCTATGGTGGTTGATGAGTATGATTCAACAGCAAGGTGTGATGCTGATCACGATTATCAGCCCCCATGTCCTAATAACACTGTTGATGCCTCTAAAGCTGTTTGGAAGTCCTTGAGAGTTCCAGAAAGTGATTGGGATGAACTTGATATTTACTGGTCTCAAACTTGATTTCCTTTTTTTAATTTTTCCGTGTTGTTATGCTATGCACTATGTAATTTATATTTGCATTGTGATTTGAGGTTGGTGCATTGTTGTATTTCCCAGTGAATTTACTTTTTTTCCTTTTTAAGTATGGATTAGTGAAACCGCATCTTCCTGTAGTCTATTATAAGAGAAAATTTTATACCAGTAGCAAAGTCTGTTATTTAGGAATTTATTTAAAGCTTTCAAGTTTATTAGCCTAATCCTGATAACATAATCCATAGATTACTCAATTTGGTAGCATTGACACGACCATGAATTTCTCAAGTAAGAGAAATACATCCAAACGGAAAAGCCATAGTTGAAAGGTAAAACTAACCGAAAAAAACCAGAAATTGTTGTTATACAATTCATTGACTAGTTTAGGCTATTGTCATTGGTGATCCAAGTTGGTGGGTCAATCTAAATCCCAAAGAAATGGCACCTCTTGGGCTTAGGCTTAGCTAGAAATTCAGTGGATATCCACTGTACACTTCAACTAGATCAGTTAAACCGAAAGACTCATCCAAACATGAATAGAATTTCATGGACCAATACGAAACATAGGCCAATTATGAAAAGAGTTGTGCTAATTACAATACTCTAGATACTCATACTTATCAATGGTAAAATTAAAAAAACGAAGAAGAAAAAGAAAAAAAATGAACCATTGTGTTAGTCGCAACTGGTAACTATGTCCGCCATCGCTTTCATACCCAAAACTCAGATTAAATAGCAGCTTATGCAGTTCTCCAGCTTTAAGTATCAGTTTAAATAACAAGTCTAACCATAAAAATAAACCATTGCAGTCCAATTAAAGATATGAAAGGTTCATAGTATTTTAACAGCATCAAATATACATAAAACTAATAATTCCATGTGAATGAAAACTGCAAAAAAGTTCTTCCAACTTGATCGTCTTCACTGCTGTTGATAATAAAGATTTACATAATTATCCGATTCCCTACCCTTTTAACGACTAAAAGGGTAAAATACACAACTATTCCGACATGAAGATCATCTAAAAAAGTCATGGAACTTAGACAATTAACTGGAACTTATATATACCATATATTATAGCCAATAATCTTGAATGCTACAAAGATTTTACAAGCGTTCCCCAACAAGAGTTACATATCCCAGAAAAATAGAAGCAAGAAAACACTAGCAGGACAAACAAAAAAGGAAGAGCAGTTTCAACTGACCCTCTACAACATGCTATCCGTCCTTGCCGGGAGGCGTTTGAAGAAGTTAACCGGCATTGACGGCGTCCTTTGCCGGAATCTCGGGTGCCTCATGACGTAAAATCCGGCTATGAGAGCCAGAATCTGAAATGGAGTCACGTACAAAACAAGGGCAGCAACAAGACAGAACACTACGAATATAGTTGTGGCCCGAGAATCCCTCCAACTGAGCAGCGCCTGCAAGCGCTCCCCTTGTGCGGCTATGTCCCCAACAACGGTCTGAATCTTCCCAGCAACACTCCTCAATCGATCGTATCTCATCCGGACAAGGTCTGTGGGGCGGGTCGTCGGAAAAGTGTCAAATTCTTCGTCTAGCTCCTCAGGGGTCACAGTATCCGCGTGCGAGATCCTTGTGTTCATGTGGGGAGGATTCCTCGGGCGGAACCGGTAGTTCCATAACCCGATCAAGAACATGTACAGGAAAACGGTTGGAAGTATAAGCTCAGGAAAACAAACTAGCATGACAAAGAGGGCATGGACTAGTACTGTTGTGACAAGGTTTTTCCAGGAGCAGACTTCTCCGAACCATTTTCCGACCGAGAGTAGACCGGAGAAGACCGCCATTAACCGGAAAAAGTTGGCCTTGCTGCGTCTCATGCTCCAGAGATGCGCGTCGGCGTCGGACATGTACTCGACGACCTCCCTTCGGAGAGGTGGCTCGGACCGGCTCAGCCGAGTGGCCACTATGTTGACAGCTTGGTGACGCAGCTTCTCTTGCTGCATCACAGTTAGAGGTCTTTTGTAGTGCATTTTGGGCAAAAGGGGTTGAGAGTACTTAAACATCATATTGACCAACGAAGTGCAAGAGAATCTTATAGCCAAGTGAAGTTCCCCCAATTTTTTCACCCCAGAAGGATGAAGAACAAGCAGGGGATACGAGTGAGTATAAACTCGGCCCGTCTCAAGCGTCGAGATTCGAATTCGAATCTTGCCAATTTTCATGTCCTTGTTGCCATTGGAGCTGCCAATTTGGGCATTGTCAAAAACTCCGACAGTAAGAACCGTCGCCAGATCATGAACCTCCCAAGTGTACTGCTCGTTGTATTTGGGGTTCAAGCTGTTGATTATGGTCCGAGTGCGGACCCATTTGTGGCCGTACTTCGCGACGCAGTACGTGTCCGACGTGCCTCTACCGTCCCTCGTCTTCATCGGATGAAGCCCGTCGGCATTCAAGATTCCGAGCTCGAGAATACCAATGGGTTTCTTCCATAACTGCTTCGCCGTGGGGCGAAGATCACTGCTGTAGTGAGTTGACTCGTCGAGAACATGGTACCCTCCATCAAGACAAACTCGGAGACGAATTCTACTAGAGAATTTGTCCTTCTTGCTGTGCTGTTCGCCTTCCATTGCGGCCGACATCGATTTTTCGAGCGGGAACCACTTGTCGCGGATGATTCGATCGTCGGCCCGCTTCTCAACTGTGTGCAACGGTATAACGACCTTTCCAACTGTCTCATCTTTGTTCGGACCAATTTGATCTTCAACTGTAATAACAAGATGTTCTTCAAATGGCTCTGCAGCAACGAACAGCAAGTCATCGTTCCACATTGGGTTCATACCCCGAGCTTGAATTGGTTTAGTCCTTTGAATTTGGTTGCCAATCTGAATTTTCACATAAGAATCCGGAATCCGGGACTTATCCGAAACAACTAAGTCCTGTGCCTCGATCACAATCACGCGGACATACCACAGTCTGGGAGAATGGTAAACTTTAGACCGGATATTCGCGATGGCCATTGGAACACTCTCGGTTGGACCGATGGCGTCAGAATGCCAAGCTTCTGGAAAGGCCTCATCAGCCTGCGTCCCTTTCCAAACCGCAAGCATAAGCTCCCCTTTCTTCTTGTCGCCATCCTTGTCCACGAGCCTATACCATTCAGGCGCCAATGGACTATCCGGCGGAACTCGGGTTGGAACTTCGTGGAGATCGAACTTGACCGTCCCGACCAGGTCGTCAACAAGAACATCCTTGTCTTTAACAACAACTTCAAGAACAGAGGACTGAAGATTTTCATTGGCAAATGCGAAAACCTCGTTCCACTCCGGATTCGATTTCTTCTCGAAATGCTTTGTCTTTCCCCTGTAGTTCCCGATTTTCACCTCAACATAAGGATCAAGACTGCCTGTTACATCCTTGGAAGGTAAGTCACGAGCTTTAACAACTCGGACAAACAAGTACTGCATCTTTTCGACGAGATCATAAGTGCTCGTGGGCCGATTTTCGCTGCGGATAACTCTCCCCCCGATGATTTGCCCGCCTCCGAGATGAGGACTCGTCTCTCTAATCGCGTAATCAACTGGCTGAGGTGGCGCGCCAGAGAACATCTTAACAACTTTCGAAGCCTGCGGTTCTGATTTCATCTCATAAAACCCATAATTCGGCATAGGCTGAACTGCATCCCGAGGAAAACTCTTCTTTTCAGTATGACTTTCTTTAGGAAGATGACGAAACGTGTGTCTCGACTCGGATTTCTCATTGGAGAACAAATTCGAGACGAAGTTCGGAATTTTCTGCTGTTTCGGCTCAGTCTTAACAGAGGAATCCAAGGCAGGGAGCGGGTTCGAGGATTTTATGCTTGGATCATCGGTGACGAACACTTTGAGACCAAGCTCTCCCTTCACACGGGATAAGAAGTTGCGTTTCTCAAGAGGGTAGTGCAGTACGAGGGCGTCGGCGTAAGGGACAAACGATGTCGAGGTGAGGCATACTTTTCCGAGGAATGATTTCGAGTTGTTGCTCTTGTTGTGGCAGTAGACGAAGGCCTCAAGTGTGAGATTATGTAAGTTGGTTGGATCAGAGATGTTGAAGTAGAAACTCTCGTTCCAAACAGGGTTTAAGTCCTTCTCTTTGATCGTCGTTCGGAATCTCTGGTGATCGAAATGAAGCTCGACGAAGGCATTAGAGGAGCCTTGACCATCTTTGGGCATGAGGTCATGAGCTCCCACGACCTCCACCCCTAACTTGAGGTTACTCATTGGAGTTGAGTTCTTACTTGAGTTGGACTCTATCCAGAAGTTAAAAGAAGCAGAAAACCTAAAACAGAGGAACACAAAAAGCTTATCAATGGAGGATGACAAAAAGAGAACAAAACACGTCTATACGATTTGAAGCTGATAATGGGAAAAAGAACTTGTTTCTACTTGCCATGAATAAACAAATCACAATTAATTTGTTAAAACTAAATGAAAAAAAAAAAAATTTAATCACATATAAGATTTTGTTATCTGAATCTAGAGTTAGATTCATCTTTGTTGCCACTATTTTCTATACTATTTTCTATCCGGGTGCTCATTAGATTTTGCAATATATAGTTTGTTTTTGCCATTACTTGAGGTTGTTAGCCGAATAAAAAAAAATCCTCAATAAAGAGAGCAGAATGCAAAAAAATATGTTCGTAATTATTGTTTCCATATTTTACTTCACCAATATGACACAATTCAAATACAACCCATAATTCAGATTGAACTGGTAAGTATTGGAAGTATAGAGCCGAAATACCCAGAAAAAAAAATCGGAAAATAAATTAGCGGGCATGAATATAGAAATCTTCCAATTCAATAATAAAAAAAAAAAGGGTAGATTCTGCTGAAAAAGTTAGAATGCTTTAGCTTGAATTTGAAGTTATGTAATTAGTTTTCATCAACTACAGCATCAGAGAATAGAAAGGTAAATAAACAGGAAAAAGGCCTTCACTTTTTGAGATTTCTAAAGCTTATCAACAACCATATTCTATTGGACCCAAAAGCAGAAGCAAGGACATTCAGCATCCTTCAAATCTTTGTTTGTTTGTTTGTTTTTTTAATTATTATTTTCAGTTTACTCGGAGAAGCCCAAATATTTTAGAGGAGAAATCTACCCAATAGGTGAAAACTTTTTCAGGGAAAAAAATTGCAGGAATGGAGAACAGAAAAGAAAAAGGAAAAAAATAATAAAAAGGAAGAAGTGGAACTCCAGGAAATTTTTTTAAAAAAAATATCCAGATAAATGGAATCAAGACCGATCATCCAGAAGGAAAAAGCAGAGGAAAATAAAAAAGGCAAAAAAAGTGAGAGAAGAACATACCATGAATATCATCATCCAAAACAAAAAATCAAAAGAAAAGACTTAAACTTTAAGATGCAAAATAAACCACTTTTGGAATAGCTTCTCTTCGAAAAATAAAACATATTCCAAAATTTTAAGTTAGAAACAATCAAGCTCTCAGAAGAAGGAGAGGCACATCTATCCTTCAGCAGAATTTTTCCTTTTTTTTTTTTTTTTATTTTTAAAAGAAGGATAATATTAAGAGAGAATAAAAAACGCACCTGGTTTGAATTTAACAAGCTAAGTTCAGAAGCTGAAACCTCTTTAGAGATTAAACCCGTTTTGAAAGAGAGTAGAGAGTGAGAGAAGCTTTGTTTACAAAAGGAGGAGATAACTCTGCAAAGACCAAAATGAAGAGATATACTTGGTTTGGGGATGGTTCCCAGAAAAAGAGAGACAGAGAAATGAGAGTCTTTGAAACCGAGTTTTAAATGGCTTTCATTTCCATTGTCAATGAGAGAGAGAGAGAGAGAGAGAGAGAGAGAGAGAGAAAAGGTCTTTGGTCCACTCTTTCTCTCTCTCTTGATTGGCTTGTTTGCCTTTTGTTGTTTTTTTCAGGAATGTTTTATTCGAACAGAACTACCACTTTGAATCATACGCTTTCCAAAACCAAGAGTAAGAAATACGGGTTTTTAATTTATATTTATCTACTCGCTTTTACTATGAGACACGTGTCCGCACAGTGTACTATCCCCCCCACCCCCTATTTCTTCATTTCGGTATGATATTTATTATTTAGTTTTACCAACTATTTTTCGCTTGGTTACGAAGCTTTAAGAGAGAAAAAAAAAAAAAAAACAAATCATTGTCTTTTCTATTGTACCTAACTTACGTGTCTAAATATTTAATTCGAGTGATGTACATTAATATAGCAGCTAATTTGTTTTTTTTCGACCAAGGACTACATATTACTTGTTTTTTTATTGCCACCTAAATTGGTGGAAATACCTTAAATAGTATCCCAAGATTATAGACGTTTTGTTTTTGGAGTAAAATTAGTATTCTCATTATCAGAAGTCCTTTTTTTTTTTTAACTAATTGAATTTATTGCTTTGTAAGTTTCTTACCAAGGATTTAAAATCATAGAAACCGTTTCCTATGGTACAGAACTTATTTTATTCAATTACTGAAGACAGTTCTCCTTATAAAGCCCACAGAAACATAGTCCTTTTGGTTTTTTCTTTTTCCTAATTTGGGGACTAGAAATTTAAAATCATGACAAAGAACTGCATAAGTTATCACAAGATTATGTTTGCAAAAAAAAAAATATATATATATATATATCGAATAGAATAACAAAATCATAACATAAGGAAAACACAAATATAACTACAATAATGGTATTTACAAACAAATACTAATAGTAACTAATTTATTGATCTTTGTTGACTAGCTAAAATAGCATTTTATTAACTACTAAATAAAAAATGTACTAAACATGTGCTAAGGACTAATGGTCATGAAAACATAGAGTATTAACGAAAAATAATAAGCTAAAGATTAGCATTATAGACACACTTACATTATATGAAGGACATTCATTTCAACTAGTAAATTTTAAAAAATAGTCTCATCTAGAAATAAAAAGATAATAATTGAAATAAACGTCACATAGTTGATATAATTTTTTTGTGTAAATTTTAAGTGCCCAATCATTACTCATAGATTAAATAAATTGAGCAATGTTATGGGATACTGGTGATATCTAGTATTAGTACCATAATGACGTATTTGTCTATCTGTCATTAGATGATTCTAATTAATAAATTAGATTCTATATATACTCACCTAAATAATAATTATAATTAGCCAATGATAGAATATTGGTATTATACAGTAGCTTATAATATTATTCAAATAAACTAGATATCTTTAGAATTTTCTCTTTTATAAGGTGTAATATGCCAAAGGAGTCGTTATATAGGGAGCAAAGTGTGATTTATATTTTATCAAAATATAATTTCAGTTGACGAAATTAGTTGGTTTAAAAATGCTTATTATTTGGGATCTTGATTTTAGATTCGATGGTTTTAGATTTGATTTGAGTCCTATTATGGATAATAGAGTAAGCTGAAAATTAGATAATAATAGATATTTTTTTTAATATATTTTTTTAATTTGTAATTAACGAATATCATTAACTAAGCTTTTTTTTTAATATATATTAGCAACCGATATATGTCAGTTTCAGTTATCTGTATATATTAATCTCGGTTGGAAAACGACACGCCACTTGTAATTCGTTGAAATATAATTGAAAAAAGGTCACCCGGTCACAGTTGATGAACGCGCCATGGGAAGTGGCCCCCACTCCTGTGTATGTGTTTCTATCCACGCGTTCCACATGATCGAGCAACGTAATCTCCCTGCATATGCATCACACCAAATTATAGCCCTTAGGATAAGCTACCTCCGAGGCCATGAACACAGAATGACCGATTTCGCCTCAAGCTTTTTCAGAAACGACATCAATAAGTTTGAGGACGTGGAAGCTTGATCTGGTGCTTTCTGACTTCTGAGTTTCCCCCAATCAGCGACGAGCATAAACAATCGAGCTATTAGCTATATGATGTCATTTATACCTTTTTTTTTTTTTTTTTTTTTTTCCTGATGCGTCGTTTATAGCTTTGATGCCAGCATTTTGTCCTTTTAGCTAGGGTGTCGAGTCTCAGCCCTTCACTGTTGGGGCCCCACCATTATTAGGTGGTTCATTGTCACTCTTTTATTTAGGCATTAGCTCGTGAAAGCAATCCGCTTGGGCTACCTTTTTAAGTTATTATATCAATATTTTAAGTTAAGTGATTTATTATCGAATCGTTGTTAATTTATCTGTTCACTAAGGAGTCATTTATGTGTGTGTATATATATATATATATACAGAGTCAAAAGACTAACCAAATAAAAAAATTATTACTAGTCATCTGTCATTTCAATTAGTATTTAAAACTTAGTACAATAGTTAAGATACGTAATACTTTTTTTTTTTTTTGAAAGTAAGATACTTAATACTATTTAAAATTTACAAGAACGACCCAAACTTTGGTGCCGTGCATGGCATTGTGCTTTCTTTTCGATTCTTCTGGCTAACTAAAATAAAAACCAAAGCAATAAGAATAAAAGGGGGAAAAGAAAAAAAAAATAATTCTGTCATTTTAAAGATAAACTTTGATCTCACTTTTATTATTTATTTATTTATTTATTTTTTTGAGGTCTCACTCAAACAAGTTTATAATAACCCAATATAGACGGATAGTCGTCGTTAGATTTTTCAACATGTACAAGACAATAAAGCTAATAATAAAAGTACGAATAGTCCACCGTCTTAAAATCAAAAAAAGAAAGACTACATTATCTTATGGCAAGTTGGCAGCATAGTTTTTTGGTGAATGTAATTACCGCCCCTAAAGTACTAAATTCTTTTAGTCATGATAAAATCATTGAAATCCCAACTCAATGTACCAAAACATAAGTAACACCAACAAGTCTTTCGTTCTAAAAACAATAATTATAATATACAGTTTCTTTTTTCCAAAAGGAACACGGTTGTAGACTAATTTTCTCGTGGGAGGAGATTATTCCAACAGGAAATTGCTAGTCTACTACCCAACAAAACCGAGACTGTACTAATACTAATATAAATGATGGGAATCTCACGGACGTAAATTCGACCTTCTCATTATCTCATTTTAAAAAATATTAGAATAATAGAAAAATAATAACAAAAAATAAAAATTAATCTCACAACACAATAAAATAAATAAAAAAATTTTAAATCACGAGAAAAATCATTATCTCTCAGAAAAGAATTTCACTATATAAAAAGTTTTTACAATCATATAGATTTCTTTATTTTCTACCCAATAACTCAAATACACAAGTACTTTCTCACAAGTATTCTTTCACTCATATTTTACACTGCCATTTTTTAAATTCTTCTCTTTCACAAAAAAACTCTACTATCTTTGAAAATAAAAATAAAGAGAAAATAAATGATTTAATTAGAAGAGAGAACTTGAAATGCTTATAAATTTTGAGATGAAGAGAATAAGAAATGAAATCTCTATTTATAAGCCTTCAAAGATAGTGAAAACACCATATTTTATTAATACTATTACAGTTGCCTTTTTTACTTTTGCTATTACGGTTACTTTTTCACTATTGCTATTACCAACTGTCTTTTTTTGTTATTGTTATTAGCTACTAACGTGTTCACAAGCATCAACGTCATAGGCCAGTACTACAGCCATTTTTTTAGGAAATAAATAATAAAGTAAATTTAAAGAAAAATATTACAAACATATATATGAAATGAAAGAACACTCACTCCTGGTGAAAACCGTTTTATGGTTTTTTTTTTTTCATCTTCTTGTTTAAATCAATTTGTCCAATCAATTTGTCATTGTATTATCATTTCTCCATAGACATAAGATTTTCAAGCACCTCGAAAAAGAAAGGAAAACTAAGTACATAGTTTGTCACTCCTCCGTTCATAGTTCATGGCAAGATAAAATTATATTTATCTTTTGTTTTTCTTTGAAATATTTATTTGGAGTTTGAATAAGTCTCTCGTCTCATTACGAGGGTGTGTTTCTCTGTTGGACAAGGCTTTGACTTTGTGTTTTTTGGATCTATTTTTAAGTTAGGATTTATACTTTGTGTTTAACTGTTTTTTAGGATTTATAATTTGTTCAAGTTTATATATTGTATTTTGATTTTTATTAACATTAATTTTAGATTTAAGATTTGTAATAAATTTATATTATTATATCTTATTTGGACAAAACAATAATTTTGACTATTAAATTTACTAAAACACTTTTTTAAATTATTTTAATACCTAATTTAAATTTAAAAATAATTAAAATTGATAGTCAAAAAAACAAATATTAAAAAAAGCAAAAGCCTATTAATATTAAATATTACTTATCACTTTTAGATAAGTTTCATATTGGAAATTCTTTCTATATATATATATTTAAACTTTAAAGAATATTTTAGTAAATATATTAGTCAAAATTGGTATTTGACTCAAAAAGTTTTGAGTATAAATTTATTAGAATTATATATCTAAAGATCAATATTAATAATAACCAAAACACAAATATTTATCGAACAAATTATCAAAATCTAATGTATAAAAATGCAATTATACCTTTTAAGTTAAGATGTGAAATTCACGTATTGAATTTTATCTTGATCATCTTCAAATAGTTATAGTTATTGTCTCATACGCTTACTAATATATATTTTTTTAATTATTTGACAAAGTATATATGTTACGGAGTAGACAATCTATTACTTTGTAGGGGTGAATGATATATATCTCGCCAAATTTTATTCATATGCTCATTGAATTTTGTCTTTAAAAAAAACTAACGAAAAACTAAAACAGTAAAAAATAATTATATATTACGTTTATATAGAATGGAAAACGTGTTTTTGCCGCAGGCTAAAAGTAGTAAATAGTAAAAACTTCCATGTGGTTTCGTATTGACCATTAATTATTATAAAAAGAAAGGAAGGACAAGGAGACAATAAGGTTAAGGAATGTTTAAAGGAAGATTCCCGCTCCGCAATTGAAATCCGAAGGCATAAAAAAGCAAATTCTAGGAAGCCGGACTCCGATACCCGACCGTCATGTTAAATTATAATGAATTACAATCCAATTATATTTATATAAACCTTCTTTTTGGCTTTCTACACAGAACGATTTTTTTTTTTTCTAACAGTTCATATTACTTATTTGACCTTAAATTTTAAAAAACTCTTGTTTTTTGTCCCTAAATTTTAATTTCTTTTTTGGTTTTCGTCTTTAAAATTTTAAAAGCAGTTCTACTTAGTCCTTCTTAACGTTATTAGTTTAATTCTTAATTGGAAGAGACTAAAACAATTTTCTTTCTTCAAAACATATGGGACCAATACACTAATTAATGATTTGCACGAAAATTAATGCTATATCACGTCCTAAAATTTAACCCAAAAAAAAAGGTGACAGAATGAAGTTTTTTAAATACTGACGGATAAAATATTTTAAGATTTTGAGAACTAAAACGAAAAATTTTAAAATTAAGAAGCTAAAACTAAACTTTCTAAATCATTTAGAGGCTAATTAAGGAATTAATCATTTATGAAATTATACTATCATCAATCTTGAGTTCTTGGTCAGCCTTAACCCTGATGTATACTTTAAAAGAAGAGTGATATTCCCGATAAAGCTAACCCTCAATAAGAAGGAGTTGAGTCGATCAGATGTATAAGCGGACTAAGCGGACAATTGAAGCCGTGGGATATAAAAATGTATCGATAAGAGAGTGTTCCACCCAGAGAAAAAACACTTATGCGAACAGTGTTCAACGAAGCAAAAACGAGAATGTTAAGTTTGCATAATGCAAACATTAACAAGGATCTACTATTGTCCCCAAAATTTAAGGATTTGAATAGATTCATTTCCGTTCTTTTGCTTTAATAAATTGAAAATAGAAATAAAAATTTTGTTTTGGCTTTCAATTTTTATAAATAAGAAATACATTTGATAAATTTTATTTCACTATTTATTTCTAAAAATAATAAAATATAAACAACGAGAAAAAAAAGTTAGATGGATTTATATTTGTGTATAAATATTAATATGTTCTTTTATTTTTAAAATTTGATTTAAAAGATAAAGATATTAAAAATTTTTTGTTACTTCTTTTTCTGAAATTTTTAGTAATAATTTTTAAAAACAAAAAAAAAACATACGGTTACCAAGAAAATTTATGCAACAAAATTTCTATTTTTTTATTTAAAAAATAAAAAACAGAAGATAAAAGTAAACGTAAACAAGCCCCCGGGTGGGTTCTTTTGCAAGGTTGGCCTAAAGAGGGTAAGTCAGTGAGGTGGCGTAGAACTGAAAGTGATGTCATAACTGCCTCCCCTAATTAATTTCCTAATTTCGTTCGTAAAAGTTATATCAGCACGAAGTTTTGAGTTTTCATTAGGTGCCAAAACAAGTAGGTATGGTGCTATATAATACAAATACAAATATATTGCTAAAAAAATCAGCTTGTTTTTGACTATCTGAACTAAACCCCCGTTATAAAATATTTTAGTCAATTTCTTTTATTCCCTAATAAGGAATTTTTATTTAAGAATTGATTAAAAAAATGTAACTAGCTAGCTAGGCACCAAATTCAATCTTTCAGCACAGTTTGGATTTCGGAAGTTGGAAATTATAGACTTAAACCCAATTAGATCGATGAACTTTTATTTTTCAATTAGAATACGTCTGCTTGTGTGAATGATCAGTCAGAAGAAAAAACTATAGTATAATATTTGTTACTTTTTTCAGCAAAAAAATAAAAATAAAACTTTGTCATTTGGTATACATTAAATCTTACTTGGTGAGATGCTTTTATCTTTATTTTAAAACAGAGATAATTCATTAAATGCACTAGGTATTTTTTTTTTTTTTAAGTTATGAGTATTATATTGTTTAATTAAAATTTATTGTACATGTCTTTTCATGATCTAAAACAGAGACAAAGAACATTAAATAATGTGCATTTATTATTATTTTTTCAATTACTCAAATCATGATAGTCGTTAGATAATTATCTAATGATTAAAAAAAATCCTATTGGATAATGATCATATATATATATAGACACTAATCTAATAATTTTTTTTTTACCTATTCATATATATTATTTTGCTCAATTAAAAATCATCACGTACGTCTTTTCATAGTAAAATGGTGGATATTAAATAATGTGTATTTATTTTTTAATTATTTAAATTATGTTAGCCATTAGATAATGATTAAATGACTAAAAAATAATATACTTATAAATAGGTAAAAGAAAAATACCTATTAGATTAGCAACTCATATTAATTACGGATAAAAGCCTTAAGTTATAAAAGTACTATATGCATTGACTATTTTTTTTTTGGTCTTTTTGAGGGGAAAGAGAGAAAATTCTTATTAAATAACCATGACTTGATGTAAAATTTGGTATTAAATAGGGGCAATTTAAATAGCACAATTGTAAATATCAATTTATTTACAATTTTCAGAATAAAATATTAAAAGTATTTGAATATTTTAATATATTACAACAGTGCTTACAAATTTCTTTAAAAAACCTAGAATTCTCTTATCTTTTCAAGAGAAGTCCCCAAAAGAAAGCAAAAACGTCCAGATCTGCCGCTGACTCTAGCTGCCGAACTGTCACCTCCCTTGGCCTACACGCTAACCCGCGTCGAAGGGCTTTCGAAGACGAACTCAACGCCACCAGTCTCACCTTGTTTCGACATCAGACGAAACCGCAGCAACCCTGCAAAGATTTCACTTCAGGTGAAGTTTTTCGATCATCGAAGCGCCGTCCGATCTATGTTTTCGACACCTCCTGCAAGTGGAGTCTCGTCTCATCGTCGCCAACCAGGTTTAAGTGGTTACTCGTCAAAATTCCTCTCCGGTAAGTTTTTACTATATTTACTGTTTTTACTAACATTGTAAAAAGTAATATTTACGTAATTATTTTGGTTACATGATTTATTTATCCGAGATAAATACATGAGGTAAAAAAGGTTAAAAATTATGAATAGTTACAGTTAGTAAAAGTAAAAGGATAACGGTAACTGCGGTAAATAGTAATTAGAAAAAGAGGATATTTTTATAATTATTTTCAAAATGTGGTATTTAAGTAATTCTCGAATTTTTGGGCTTAATTAATGCTAGGGACCTCAAAAATGAGTTTTGACTTCTAATTTGGACTCATTGAGGTCGAGATATGAATTTTAATATAAAATATCATTATGTTTCGTTAAGAAATCGAAAATTGGAATTTCGTGGCACAAAATTTCACCGTTTTGTGTGCCACAGTACGATCCTGCACCAGGACCCTTTTTTTTACAAAGTATATAGCTAACTTAGCATTTTTAGGTACTCTAAATTCAGCGGTGACCTCTGTTCTATGTTTGAAACTCCGGTGAAAAGTCACTTTTTCAAGTGAATTTATTGGGAATTGGAAATTGTCGTTTAAGCACTTGAGTGACTAGGGGGGATTGTTCGAGTATCATTAGCCTAGTATTACTACCATATCGAGGTACGGGTTTGATTACCGGATTTTCTATCTATTTTGATTTATAATTGCATGAAAACTTATTTATGAAAAATCGTGATTTTACGATAGTTTGACAAATTGTTGAAAATTGTTGAATTATACTGAGATTGGATTGTATGGATTATTTTACATATTTTTATATTGTGATTATGGGGTAAAATAGTAGTATACATCCCATGTTATAATAAATCCCAGAATAATGCCAAGATGAATTTTAAAACACGATTTGATTCATAGATGCATGGTTATTGTGAATTGTTACTTGTTGTACATAACATAGGATCACACACTTGAGTTCCATTATTGCATCATGGTAGTTTAGATCGCTGGCGGGTTGTGATAATGCTAGGTGAAATACCTAGGTTTTTGCGCAAGATTTTACTGATACACCTACAGGCAGTGTCAGGATGTTAGGTACCACTTTTATAGAGGTATTACAGGACCGTGATGGGAGGATAAGAGCTCACTTCTATTCTTATTGATGTATGATATGTACAATGATATAGTTTTAGATTTGGTTTCGAATATTTTGGGTAACAATTGTTTTATAAACTTGGTTTATAAATAGATTTTGGCAAAGGTATTAACCATGTATGTTTGGTAAAATTGCATCTATCCAAAAGGTAATTGAATTCCTAGTGAGCATGTGAATGCTCATCCCTTATTTTTTTCCCTCTCAGGTAGTGCTCGGTGTGATTTTAGAGATTCAAGAGCAGTTTAGAAAGGAGTTAGTTACTAAGTGGGAAACTGGTAACTTTGTAAGATAGTTCTGTTTATTTGTCTTAGCTTGTAATAAAATACTTAAACGGACCCAATCTATATAATTAGTGTGCTAGATTGTGAGATTACTGATGATGATGTTTGGTTTATTTTAATAAATTTCATTAACGATCTATGTCTAACGGTGATCACAAAATTGTGGAAATTTTACTATTAAAATTATTTAATAATTTTATTTTAAAAAAATAAATTTTGATTTTCAACTTTTGAATCTCCTTTCTGCTACTCCTACTGCCTCCGATCCGAAGTTTAAATCGTTTGAGCTACAAGAGTAGTGATACAAGAGAGGAAATTGTGCTAGAATTAAAACACAACTTGGCAAGTGTGTTGGCAAGTTATTCTCCTCCCTAGGAATAAAGCCACAAATACCACCAATAATATCACAAAGAAGAGATATGATATCTCTCATAACAGGGTCATTGAGAGACTCTGATAGTTTTGAATTGACAGCTGTGACAACATTCAAACAATCATTTTCTATAGTGTTAACATGCAAATTAGATCCTTTAGCGAAAAACAAGCCCTCCCGAATGGCAATCAGCTCAGCTGCCAAAGGATCTAACTCACCTACCATCCTCTTCACTTGAGCTTGTATGACACGTCCCGAATTATCTCAAATAATAGCTTCCAAATCGATACACTCCAATTCCATGATAAACAGTTGCATCGATATTAATCTTAAGACTTCCTACAGTTGGAACTTCAGATAGTTTGCACAAACTTTCATCCATTTTAGAAATGAATTTAAGGTTCCATCAAAAGGAAATTTACCCTAAGCATTCGTCACTACTTTAAGACACTCCTGGTCCTTTATCCACTACGGCTTAAATTGGAATCTTCTATTTTTGGTAGTCGACGAAGAAAACATAGGATTCACTTCCAACTCGATCAAAAGTACCTAATGATTTGAATCCCAAAATTTGCGATTGGAAACTTTAGAATTAGGGAAAAAAAGGGTTGCACTATGCCAAATTAGCAACCGCTCTGTCAAGCCATTCTTGGACATTTGCTTGTCTATGATAGCTGTTATTCCAAATCAGCACCAGGCAAGAAAACCTGAGATCCCTAACTTCATAATCTTCAATAGCAAGGTGGAATCTGATCATAGAGCATGAGCTTTTATCTGAGCCACTTATCTTCTCGTCTATTCCTAAAATAACATTAAAATCTCCAGCACACATTCACGACATATCAAAATGGGAATGAAGGCGTCAGATTAATTTTTAGGTATATCGACGACGACACGTATTAGGATTCCCATAGATACTGGTAAATCTCCAAATACTATTATTGCTTATTAATTGTGACAATACAATCAACATGAGATTTAGAAAAACTCTTAATGTCCACTTGCCACTCGTCATCCCAAAGCAAAATCAAACCACCAATTCTACCTTCACAATCAATATGGATACCATTAGGATAACCCGAAAAAGTTTTGACACTAATGGCCCTACTACCCCAAAGCTTTGTTTCCATTTAAAAAAAAAAAAAAAAAAAAAAAAAAAAAAAAAAAAACGATATGAGGATGAACACTATGCACCGCACAATGTAGCTGTTACAATGCACCAGGGCTCTCCAAACCCCAGACATTCTAAGCTAAGATTTTCATAATGCTCGGCGAGACTGCTCTACAGTCTCCACTGATAAAATATTAGACACATCTGTAAAAACCCTTGTACATTTATTCAAATTAGCTGACTCATCAATTTCGGTACTTTTCTTCTTCGGGAAAAGGCTTGGAGTAACTTCACCATCCAAAGTGCTAGACCGAGCTTTACTGTGAGCTTGGACCTTCCACTTCCTCCATTTACCATCATCAGCTTTTGGTGCCCCACCTGAAGAGAACACAAATGCAGCTCTTACATTATTCACGTCCTACTGTCCATCACCATTCAAAGAATCGACGGACTTTGGCTGCTCCCCATGCATAGGAAGTAAATCACGTGCTTCATTAATTCTCACATGACCAACCCCTTCAATTGTCTCCCTATAGTTTATAACTCCCAGATTCACAAATAGGCTTCCATCCTTAGCTACCTTATTAGGCCCATTAATCATAAATTGAGATGGACTAGAGCTATACCCCTCTTCACTAGAACTAACCCGCTTATAAGAGTTAGTAATGACTTTTGAAATTCGAATCTCCCCCAAATCACTCCTTGAGTCCGAACATCTTAGGGACAGTTACTATTGCCAATTCAGAATTGAAATTCTGAATATGAAAATTACCAGCTTTCAGCGCCGAAAAAATTGTTGGTTGAATGGCATTAGAGACTATCATCCCTAACGGCTGATGTCAACTCCAATTGTCACTGACCACCGTAGCAGAACTACCAGAACTACGATACAGCAACCCCCAACCTCATTTTCTTTTTTTGGGAGGATGCTTTATTGACTGCTATCTATATCCTTTCGAAATCAATTCCTTCAGCCCCTTATAAGTGATGGACAGGATGAAAGTCCGAATTGGACCATTTACACCGATGAGGTTCAGCAAGGTATGTTCACACTACTTCTCACGGCCCAGGAAACTAAGCCCAAGGGTATATAAGTGTATATTCATTAGATACTTTGATGAATCAAAGGGAAATATGATGCTTAGTAAACAACCTAATAGAAGTGTAACTAAAATTAAGTCATGTAGATTTTCTCGAGGAGGAATTTTAAAGAAAATGAGATATGGAAAGAAACCTGGAGCAATATGAGATTAAAGAATCAAATGAAGGCGCGTTGAATTTAACTATAGAAATCAAGAGCGACTTTATTCCTAATAGGAGTGTACCTATTAGTAGGAGAGTACCACTAGATGTTAATTCTCAAAATCCATAACTGCGTAAGAGCCAACATGTAAGTGTCCCTCATTGTCATTTTGAGATTGGAAAGGAAGCATTCATGTGCACTTCACAGGATGAAGATGAGCTTTAGAATTATCGAGAGACTCTCTCATCTTCTATTTTTAAGAAATAAAAAGCTGCAATGATTGAAGAGATAGAGTCTCGGAAGAAAATTCAAGTTTGGGACTTGGTGAATCTTCCAGCTAGTTGAAAGACTATTAGGAACAAATGGATTCTAAAATTCAAACTTCAAGCAGATGGATCTATAGAAAGGTATGCATGACTTGTGGCAAAATGTTACACCCAGAAAGAGGGCATTGATGATGAGGAGACTTTCTCACCGGTAGTGAGATTTGTCTCAATTCGCCTAATTCTAGCTATTATTACTCATTTAGACCTAGAAATTTGCCAAATAGGCTTTAAAATTGCATTTCTCAATGGAGAACTCGATAAAAAGATCTGCATAGGTCAACCTGAGGGCTTTGAGACAAAAATATAAGAGCGCAAAGTTTGCAAGCTCTGTTATTTCATTTATGGCTTAAAGCAATCATTTAGACAATGGTACTTTAGATTTCACCAAGTCATTATTTCTAATAGGTTCACGATGATTGAGGAAGCCCAATATGTGTACGTTAAATAGTCCAAGGAAAGTTTTCTTATCTTGTCATTATATATAGACGACATACTTTTAACTAAAAATGACAAAGAGATAATAGTCACCACCAAGGCGTGGTTATCCTCAAACTTTGAGATGAAGGATATAGGTAAAGCAAGTTATGTGCTCAGAGTTAAGATCCTTAGAGACTGCTCAAGGAAATTCCTTAGTTTATCTCAAGAGACTTAGATTAGGAAAATACTCGAATGATTTCAGATACAAAACTGCAAATCCATTGACACTCCTATTGCGAAGAATGACCAAAGACTCAAGAAGAAAAAGACTACATGGCTCGAGTTCCCTATGCCAGTGCTATTGGAAGTTTGATGTACATTATGATGTGTACTCGGCCCGACATTTATATGTCTTGGGTTAGTCAGCCAGTTCTAGTTGGATCCCGGCCTTGCTCATTGAAAAGCAGTGAAGAGAATACTTCGATATCTCAAAGGGACAGTTGATTACATACTTTGTTATCAAGCACCAGATTTGTACCTAATTGGCTACAGTAATACTGATTGGGGTAGTGACCTAGATGAGCATAAATCAACTTCTGGTTGTGCTTTCTTGCTCAATAATAGTGCCATATCTTGAAGCAGCAAGAAGCCGTCCTGTATAGCATTATTTACTATAGAATCAAAGTATGTTGCCTACTCAGCCGTTGTACAAGGTGTTTGATTAAAGAGGTTCCTTACACAACTTAGAGTTGGCACACACACTTTAGAGCCTATTAATATACATTGTGACAGTATGGCTACATTGGTTTATATAAAGGACCCAAAATACCATAGAAAAATCAAACACATTGACATTCGATACCATTTCATTCGTGATATGATTGCGCAGAGGAGGTGGTCTTGAAACATATTTCTAGGAGTCGTATAGTTGCTGATCTATTGACCAAGCTTATTGCTTAAGAGGCTTATCAAACCCATGTTAGGAGTTTGGGACTGCGTAGATTGTGACTTTATTTCTTTGATTATTTTTTCAGTTGACCACTATCAGATATTTGTTATTCAGGATACCTTTTATGAAATGAATTTTTTTTTGTAAAATGATATCTAAATTTTAGCACACACATATATATGAAACATGACTGGTTTAAAGTATGTTAATTGGTAATGATTTTTTCTCTTACACGAGAAATCTCCTTTGTTGCTAGTCATTGAGCAAAAATGAGACACTTCACTTATAGCGCAAAGATTGTGTACTAAGCGTCGCCTTGGAAAGAGCTAAGATGAGATCTTGGAAGATCGAATCTGGATAAATTGTTGCTCCTACTATCCATATGTGACCTATTAGATAGTCAGAAGTGAAACTCAATATGACACTAGATTAAGCGAGCATATAGAGAATTCGAGTCAGGCACTTGAAGGCAACTAGACTAAGATCTGTACCATATTTTAGGAATAAGGCATACACTCTTTTTGAAGGAGTATCCCACCGTAGCATATGTTTCACACCATATGTGCTTAAGTGACCAAAATAAGGAAGTAAAAGAATAGATCCCTGCTTCTTCATTGTGTGAGTCCTTATAGATCATTATACTTATTTTGATCTCATGAAGCGGAGATTTGATGTATGTTACTTTGACACGTCTCCTATGGTCATGGTTGATTCAACCTAAAGGAATATTGTTAGGAAAGCAATTAGACCAAAGCTAACTGATTCGAGTACAAAAGAAAGATTATTTAGTAATACATCCAAGTTTTATGTTTACTATCGACGAATTAAATCGCTACTAGATTTAGCAGTATAATTGTAAGCATAAGAACGAGAGGGGTTTTTGCATACCTCCCAAATATAGATATGAAAGATTGGAGGTACTAGATTTGATTTGGCTGAATAAGTCTGGGGCATAACGAGACACTTAAGGATGTTCTGTATTAGTCCTCATTAGATTTGGTATAGTACTCTTGAACTTTCTTTTGCAGGTGGCTCGAAGGTCGCATTGCTCATTAGCCAATTATGAATAGAATTATTAATAGGACGATGATGAGATATATCATACACACTATGTGCGAGCGGGGAATATTGGACTCTTGGCGCAAAGTCCTATTGGGTGCCCATAGTGTGCATGGCCCAATATGAATAGAATACATATCAGATAAGATATTTGAACTCTTAATTTGAATCAGTGTATTAATATCTAATAGGCCTCGATTAATAGGAATTTTTTTCCAATTTATTAGAGAATAAGGAAATATCTTTATTTGAATAAAAATGATACGTACGCTTTCTTACTAATTCATTAACTAGAGAGCCTAAAAAAAATAATACAGAGAAAATACGCTCTTTCTCCACCATCTTTCTCTCTACCTAAACAATTCCAGTGAGTATTCTTGAGTGGTGGAATCTATAGTAGTTATTCTTGTAATGCCACTAACTACGAGTATTCAAGGAGGAGTCATTCTACAATAGATGTGAGACATCAAGACGATTCTTATACTGACAGTAAGTTTGAGAATTTAACCAATATCACCATCATCCACGCTTCCAATATCATCAATGGAGAAATCTTTCCACAATTCCACCATAGAATCCATAATACCGAAAAAAACACTACAAGCAAGTGAAAAAAGAATAAACCACACACCCGAGGCAATGGGAACTCACACTCTCATAGAGTCCTAGAGAGAAAAGCACTTTTGACTCTTATTTTTTTTCTACTTATACCTTTTTTTACACTCTTATATGTATTGTCTCTTAATTCATGATAAAATAAAAAATGTAGAATTTCCTAGAGGGAAGATAAGTATATAATAATTAGTATATGGATTATTATTCGGTAGGTTTTTTTTTAGCTAATGGATCATTATCTAATGGCTATAATAATTTGAATAGTTGGAAAGAAAAAATAATAAATACACATTATTTAGTTCTTTGTCTCTGCTTTTTTTTTTTT
>JXTB01000378.1:347017-390227 GCA_002914805.1 Parasponia andersonii
TATATATATATGATCTTGAGATATATGGATCATCGAAACCTCTAGATCTAGTTTTTAGTGATTAACATATAACAAAACCAGTTATGAGAACGACAATACAGGTTGACTTACATAAGGTCAAAGCTAGCCTAGCTCAGTGACGAAGAGTTTTTACTTTCTACATTGACAATGCATTTTGAAACCGGTGATGATGTAAGATTCTTTTCTAAGGAGTCTTCTCCTTTGGTAAAAATTAAAAGACTGTATCATATACTATTTTCAAATACAAAAGTCGGAAACAAGGTAACAAATTATAATAGTATTTAATTTTTATTCGAGTCATCACCGACATGCATATTTAGCAGAAAAATCAATACAAGTTTTTTTTTCCACATATTTATGTGGAAGAAGTTTTTGCATATATAGAAAGTTATCGTTGCGGAATTGGCCTAAGATATTTGCATAGATTAGATATGATTGTGTGACTGTTATCATAAAATATATAATCCCTTAAGCTTGTGTAACATGAGGTGTATCTTCTACTTTGTAGCTTTAATTAGTTTATATTTTTTCTAGACAATCGATGCGAAAGCAAAAACTATATATAATTGCGTATATTAATGATTTCATGTCATTTTCTTTTGGTGCCTGAAATGATCATATCATGTCAGTACTTTTAGCGAAAAGCGTCATCTGTACAACTTGTCGATAAAGTTTTTAGGTTATCCCAAATCCTAATCATGCATACCATCCATCCTTCATCAGATATGGCTTATCCTGTCAAATAAATAATTTGAGAGGTCAGGAAGAAGATGACTCAAAAGATTACACGATTTTTTTTTTAAACAAATAATACACGAGTTAAACATATATTAACGTAAATATAGTCTTGCTAGTAACTTAATTAATATAATATATGCCTTTCGACATATCTCAATTTCTTCACCTAACAAACATATAAATAAATGTGTTTATGAACAAAAAATATGTGTATATACATTTTACATATGTACATATATGCATACATGTGCCTGCGTTGCATTGTGTGGAGAAGATATGAGCTGATCATAGTGGGTCTGTGATGACTATTTTATTTATATTGTTCATTAGTCTAGGACAAGGTCACGAACATGCCCATCTCTTCTACCTAGTATTTTTTTCGCGAATTTCAGTTTGTATAATCTTCAGTGCCATTAGACATTCGTCAAATTCACGAAGAAATAATCGATGTAGACTTTTCAAATATTTTATCCGGACCAAAAATAAACACTAGCTGTAAAGTCCAAGACAGGAAATCAGGTTTCAGTTCAATATGATTTTAATACTAACATCACACACATCACACTCATCTATTGAGATAAAACCAACACCTTACGAATAGCACAACTCATCTTACAAATATAGGCATATTGTTCTCTTAATTTATCTAAGTCTAGTAATCTGACGATTTTCTCTTATTGATCCACTACGTGCATATGTGCATTTTTTTTTAAAGTAACACTGATACTCATTGATTTGTTTTTATCCTCTAAGGCTATAATTATCCCATATTAAAATGTTGCGATATTTATTGATATTGTTGCAACAATATTCGTATTTTGAAGTATCGACATCAATATATAGTAGAAAGATATTTTTTCTCGTGTATCCGTGAAATATCTACAAAATATTGACAATGTAGAGCATATATCAATATTAGTAAAATGTCAGTAAAAATGAGCTAATATTGAGATATTTATAGGTATTATCGCGATAATGTTATCGACATTTTGAAATGTCGATAGAGATGTCAAATGTTTTTTCAAGTTTTCTTATTTTTTTTTTTTTAAAAAAGAAAATGGTAGTCAAGAATATAAAAAAAATCATAGTTCTCTCTCTACAGTTTATCGATAAAGCTTTGGAATTACTTATATTTAATAAGAATATTTGCACTACTTGTATTTATTATTTTAGAATCTCTATAAAAGACTCTCATAACTTTTAAAAGAAATTTTGAACTAAGATGGAAATTTTTTATAACTTTTAACCTTATTTTACTATCAAATATATTTAAACTGTTCTATATTATCAATGATTTTTATTTATTTTTAATGTAATTTAGAACTAGTTGTAATTTATAAGATATTTCATATGAGATATATTAAATAAAATGTCGTGATATATATTCTGATTTTAAAATTATTCTATAAAATAAATTTTGATCATTTTTTTATTATATACATATATTTTATTGTTTTATAAAGTATAAATAGGTTTTGTTTTTAAATAAAAACTTGTATAAATTATGCAATATCACTTGTTTTAGCATTTTTTAGAATTTTCCTTATTTTTGAATTTTAAGATAAATTTTGATATTTTTTCGAAATATCTTCAAAATCGACAATATCTTTGACAATAGATGTAAAACAAAACCTTGACACCGACACCAACACTGACATTTTAATCCTTGAACTCTCCGTATCATTCGAATAACAATGTGGGGGTATAATTTAGAACTTTTCTATAAGAAACTACTGACTTTGTTTAATTCTTTTTTTTAAATGATGAGTAAGCATAAGTATCTACATGCATGTCCATCTTTGTGACTATGTCGAGCTAATAATAATAATTTATCAGAATCCAATTTCTCGGGGTGAGAGAAAAACAGAAAGAAGATATAGAATTGCCTCTCAAGCCCCAGCCATTCTCTCCAAATCTTTTGCTGATTTCCAGTTGCCCAAATGGACCAGAATTGACAAGATTAGACATTGTGGCCCACATAAAAATTTTGAGCCCCAATGCCTTAAGCTGATGAAAATTGACATAAATAATAGTAATTTTGATTAAAATAACTTTTTTAGTAGTATTTGAAAAATAATTTTTTTAGCAGTGTTTTAGCATTTTGTAATTCTATTTGACAGAGATCACACAATTTCTGACAATTGATTAGTTTTAGAAAAGTTATAATTTTATAATAATAAATTATGTGATCCCTTGTCAGGACACTACTAAAAATGTCAATTTGAAAAAAAAAATTATTAAAAGAATTATTTTGTATCAAACTAGATCAATTTCCTAAGCAAACCCATCACCTAGCTCAGAAAAACAAGCCCACTAACATTCAGAATACTTCAATAAAAAGAGTACATTCATCAACATCAAAGAGAAATTGAATAAAAGTAGTCTCCCTAAAGAAAAAGAAGAAACAAAGTTTGTAGAATCACTTTAGAATAATGAATGATAATGCTCTATTGTTTCTTATTATTAAGATTCTTCCAGTACTCATTTTCCCACATCTCAACTTGCCTAGTAGAACTAGCCTTTCTCTCAAGCAAAACACCAGCAGCATGAGGATCGTAAGGAGGCAAAGAGCAGGGAATGGTCTCACTAGGAGACTTCACCATGGACTCCACCATGAAATTCCTCCACGCGCCATTCGCCTGGCATGCCATGGTTTCGGCGCAAAGCTCGACGGCCCCGGTGGATACGGTTGGCTTGTACTTGAAAAGCTTTGCGTATTCGTTTAGTAGATGGAACATGTAGTCGTACACATAGTCCATCTTCAAATCCTCTTGTATAAAGTTGCTTGCTGCCTCCCCCATGGCTTGTGCCTGGCATTATATATTTATTGTTCATGGATCCCAAAAACGATTAGTAGGTTTCATTTTTAAAATGTGGGCAAGTTTTAGGTATATATGCTCCACAATTATAGACGTTTATGATGCAATAATTAGTATATTATAGATAGAATCCACAGTCATAGATGATTAATTAAGATGCAACAATTGTAATTTGTGTAGTGGTTATTCAACGTACAAAATACAAATTTTCAGATAATATCATCAATTTTACAAAACCTCAGCATTCATGTTGTTGTAATTTCAATGAAATCGAATAAGGGGTCACGTAAGAAATGTTTTGACAAAATATAAGGAGGAGGATGGTAAGCAGAAAAATGTAGCAAAAAACAAAATGGTTTTAAATATGTAATAAAGGTAAAGCTAATAAACATCTAGATAAAAATATCGTTATCGATCGAGCTATCAATTTTAAATATTTTGCTACTAATCAGTAATATGTGGTAAACTCGTGTATTTCTACACAGTAGTTGTTACATTTTAGTTCAGTATAGTTTAAAAGAAAATATTCTTATCGTGTAATATGGTTAATTTATAACTAGTCATAAATTAATTCACATTTCAATTCTGAAATTCATTAATACCTTGTCGGTGTGATTGTTGCCCCAATCTACAGCAAACTTGAGGGAGGTGCACTTGCTATTTTCCCTAATGGGCCAGTAGTGCTGCAATGGTTGCATGCCTCTTATGTAGAAATCATGGTAAGGAGACCTTATGTATAAGGTCATTGAATCACAAGCTAGGATGTATTTTTCACTAACCGACCATGCCCATCCTTCCGTATATATTTTGTATCTATAAAAGACCATAATTAATTTTTTTTTAGGTCAACTAACTCGGGGGGGTGGTGTTTCAGGTCAAATAATTGGGTATGGGGACTTTAGCGTGGTATTTGGAAAGAAATATTCTGAATGAAGTTTTAGAAAGTTACCTGTGGGTACATTGGTCTTCTAAATTTGATTGCTTGAACCCTTGTTTTTTCTCTTCTTCCCATCTCTGAAATAAATATATATGAACAAAAGAACTAGTCAATTAATTGCATTCAAAGTACGTACTATCAAACTATTATTTTGGAGTTTACTATTTTTTTTTAATAGTAAAAAAATAGAGAAAAAACCTGAATATAGAGGCGGGTGTTCCAGTTATTTTTATCGGAAACATTGCATTTGAGAAGGTCCTTCCTCGTAGGAGCCACAGATGGGTTGCCTCTCCAATAAGCATAGGGTACCCTATCCTCCCACTTTGTTCTTTTGTTCCCTTCTTTTATATCCGCCAATACATATTGCCATGGTTTTATATTGCACTCAGCCCTTAAAAATTAAATACTGACGATGTAATTAACTAAGCCCATTTACAATCTTTGCTTTAGTACTAAACACTTAAAAAAATGGACGGTAAAAAAAAGGTACGTCTCAATAATTTCTGCCTAAACTGCCACTCTTTTTGTCATTTGGTTAACATATTTCTTGGTAATAATTTCTCCCTAGTTATCAAATTTTACGTTGTTCCAATTAGTAGGATAGTACCTTTTTTTCAACTAAGGGCTATTTATATCAAAATCTAGTAATTATTTTTTTTTACCTACATCGTTTAGGCCAATAAAATCTTATTAAATATATTTTTTTATAGTAAAAAGTAAAAGAGAGAGAGATAACAATAATGATGCATGTTTTTTCATGTACGCCATTATAGTTTTTGGATTGCTATTTGATGATGATCCAATGACTAAAAAAAATACCTATATAGAGATTAAAAAAATACTTACTGGGGATTGACAACTTATATATATATATATGACTAATTATAAAGAAGAATGCTAGCAATATTCTCTTTTATTCTCTTAATCATTGTTTGACACATGAATTCTGCTATAATTTGTTGTATTATTCAAATATTAAACTTAAACTAGAAAATAGAATCTACATGTGTCCTGTCCAAAAGTGGGAATAGAGATTGTAAAAAAAAAAAATAGATTTGACATTTCTTATATAAAAATATGGAATTCACGAGCTATGCAATAAAGACTTGTTTTTTTAAGGAGTAGGAGGTGGGTTTCGGACTCCACCCTTTTCTCTTCCTTAAATACCAACTCATGACTTGTGCAAAGAATTTATCAAAAAAATATACATGTGTGTAAAAAAATATGGGAAATTACATTAGACATAATTATATGAACAAGAGTAAGAGAGAAAGTTAGCTAGCTAGCTAGCCAAGAAACATACCAGCCCCAGAAAGACCAATCCGGGAACACAATGTCCAAGCTCCACGGGTCGGAACAGTATCGAAACAGCGGCGGGGGACGGGCGTTCGGTCTCCGGAAATCCTTCGCTCTGACAGCTGGCCGATCGTTGCAATCAAACATGAGTTCCAAATCGGGCAATCGGCCAGGGTACAACCTCATCAGCTGCAAAATTCCCCATATAGTGAACAAGTCCCTAGTTTGTATTGACTGCCTATATTTCTCAACGTACGCCTTCCCCTCCACGATCACGAGCCGAAAATTCGCCATTGGCCGAGCCCTCTCCACCATGTCCCTCGTGACCCCCGTCTCCTTCCAGTGCCTCAGGTCTTCATGGATCCACTGGAAGTACGACGGACACGTGGCATTCAACATCGATGTCGACACTGGACGGCTATGATTTAGCCAAGAAGTAGGGTAATTTCTTGGACAAGTTTTCGTGGCGTTTCCGTTAGTGCAGTTTAGTGGAAATTCAGGGTTTTGGCGTGCTTGTTTTTTCGTACTTAGTGTTAGAATTGATTTATGTGACGAGCTACCTGAGAAAAAAGACTGCAAAACAAAATATTGTGACAAAAAAAATATTGTTTTCCTTCGTACGTTGTTAAAAGTGTGACATTTATTTCTAGTATAGTGCATGATATAAATATCAGTATGTAGTGACATTTCTATTATAGTACGTGACACATAAATGTTAGTATATTTCATTTTCAAGAGTACTTACGACATCCATTATCGAGCCTCCTAAAAGTAGGACAACGAGAAAGAGAGAGATGAAGAGGATGACGATGCCGGTGATGATGGTGGTAGCTGCGGCCTTCTTCTTGGATATCGGCCGCGGTGGCCAACGACCTCCGATAAGGTACGGATGGAGTAGTACTCCTGATGATGACCCGTTAAAGAAGCCATGAAGAACATTTTGATCATTGTTCCTTTTCATGTTTTATGATTCCTTCCAATATAGTTACTATAACATCAATTAGTCTAAGTTGAACTTCCTTTGCAGGAATTTATAACTCAATAAACTGCCTCTAATATGGTTTGAGAGTACCTTGTATTAATAGATGATTCCAAGTCTACTCGACGAGGATGGACTCTTAATAAGGAGACAATTTTTGACGTGTATGGTTTGCATATTGAATTTCCGAATATATAATTTTTATGAGATTAATAAAGATTTAACAAAATTTGGTGCTTAATCTGTAATTAGTTACTTTTAATAATTGTACAATCTCTGTCTAATAAATGTGAGAACTTGGAACACGTGGAAATGGTGATTGTAAGTCCTATAGCAGTTTCTATATTTGGGTGGGATTCTCGTTTTGTGCCCACAATTTGCTCTGCCAGTTTAATGCAACAATACAAATTGATTTAAAACAAGAACAGAAGACTTTCCAAGTCCCAGGTCTTGGCCCATCTAGTGAGCTAAGCTATGGTCCCAAAAACTTAGTCCAAAATCTATCATAGGAGGGTAGGACTAAAAGAAGTTATTCATTTATGACATTTATTTTCCAAATTCATTTACTTTCATCCTCCTTCCCCACCTTGAGAAGTCAACTTTTATTTTGATATTTTAAATTATAACTAATATTCCTCAGGTCATGTCAATAGCGAATATTATCCTGTTAAAGTTTATTAACTGCAAATTTATTAGCAGCCAATATTATCTTTTTTATCTTTATTTTAACAATGTCGTTAAAATTTTTCCTAGTAATAATGTATATTAAATTAGCTGTAACTAGGTTATTTATGAAACTGAAAGCTATTAGAAGTCTAGAAACTCTACGTTTAACCACGAGGAATAAATATGAATTACGATGACGGTTAAAGAGGAACTTACGACGTACATATATAGCAGAGAAAAAGCAAATCTCGTGAATGCCCTTCAGTTCCATGTTTATATATGATCTTAAAAATGTGTTGTATGACTAGTACTAATTAAGATGATAAGTATATGTTAAATAAAGGTGACTAGAAGGTTGAGGGATAGTCATGATTTGCGTCAAGGATTTGCAAAATAACGTGATCAAGTCATGGATTTGCCTCAAGGATAGTCATGAATTTAAAAACAATTCCTGATCCGTTTATATTTTCTCATGTGTGTATTTATCTTGCCATATTTTGAATGTAAAACGATACCATAGTTTTTACTCTTAGCAAAACTCAATTTATTATTTTGGCAGAACGACTATTTTCTCTTTCGTGAAATGAAAAAAATAAAATAAAAAATGCTATAATGTATTACATGACAATTTAACATTCAAATACATTTAAAATTATAAGATTACAGGTCGATGGAGCAGTTATAGTCTTTTCACCCATAATATGGTCTAATATTTAACGAGGAAAATAAAAAAAANAAAAAAAAAAAAAAAAAAAAAGAAGAAGAAGAAGAGATCTTAGGTTCAGTTTAGGAGAAATAACGGGCATTTTCTAGAAAGAAAAAAATTATTTTTTTCCCGTGCTTGTAAGAGACAAAATTTCTTCCTAATTTCAATCTTCTGCTTTGCTTCCCGTTGTTGATTTCACTTTCAATTTTTCGTATCATTTAATTTATCTTCTCCAATCACACACCGTAAACCTTACCCGTCTCACTCTCACGTACCGTCCGTGTTGCCTCTTTTAATTTCATTTTCAAAACGGCTAATACACCTCCTTTTCCACCCATGGCAGAACCAGAGCCAACACTTTCTTTCTGGAGCTTCGCCGCCCAAAGAGATTCCTTGAGCACCAAGAAACTCAAATTTTTCATAGTTACCTAGTTTCAAGTTCATGACAATCACTTTTCCTGCTTTAGGCTTGACAAAGTTTTAGCTGTTAGTTCTATAGTCTGAGCTTTTGATGCGTCAAACCAAATATAAAACTGAAAACCTTATAAAATAAAAGTAATTGAGATATTAGTATACAGACTACAGACATTGCCGTAGTCTTTGATACAGTCTCTCGAAAGATTCTTCAAAAACACGTTCATTTTTCAATCCGTACAAAACTTGGCTCCTTTAGTCTCACTGCTCTTGAAATCTCAAAGTTCAGAAGAAATAAGCCATCTAGGAAGCAAAACTAGGTCATGCTACTTTGCGCAGGATCAAGTTAGACATCTCTCATTATCTCGAAACAGTGAAGGCCTCATAGTTTTGGGGTTTCATTGGCCAATTACTAAGAGGTGGTCTTCCTTTCAGAACTTTTGAAGTGAAATTGTATTCTTTAGCCCTTTCCTGCATAACAATAACCAAGCATACTAGTTCATAAATCACATATGATGTCAACTATTGAAACTAATAGGTTATCAACTGTTTCTATTTATCATATAACTACGATTTAAAAATAAAATTCTGTAGTGAATATAAGCATCTCTTTTCACTTTTCAGATATCAACCAATAAAGCAACTGTGGATGAGGTAAAAAACCGACACAACTGAGGTTAAAAGCTTTCTCTCTGATTACTCGGAAATCAAAATGATTCAATTTTATGGCGGCAGTCCTAATCCAACTTATTTCACTTGCACACGAAAAAAAAAAAAAATCCTCACACAAACCAAAATAAGCTCATAAGTATGCACTACTTGTTCAGGGAAATTACTTGTTTGTTGGATGCCAAGTTCGCGCTCTCACATGAATCCCCAGTTCAGAACGCCCCAGATGGTTTACAATCTCTTTTTCATTAATAAAAAATAAATAATAAAAAGAAGAAGAAAGGTTTTATTAACTACTAACTAGTACAGTAAAACAAGGGGATAAGATATCCCAATAAAACCAAAGAAACAAAAGAAACAAGAGAAGCCAGATGGTTGGAACCAACTGTTTTTTATAAGAAGGTGACACCCACAAATTATATTACTAGGCACACCAAAACTTCACTCCAACCGAACTGTTTCAAAAGCACATATACACATATAACCTCTTACACAGTAAAGTTGACGATTGCAAAGAACCCTTATTCATGGCATTCAAATGTACGAGTTAATCAGATGAAATATATTAACATCAGATTTCTTCAAATTGCATCCATGCTCCCAAGAAGGAAAAAAAAGAGAAGAAGAGAAACTCTACTGCTCAGGCTAGTAAACTCAATCAGAAACTGTGCATATATGATCATACCTTGAGTTCTTGATAAGAAATAACATCTCCTAGGCATTTGGGAGGTAATTCTGGTCTTAGCGACAAGAAAATTTCCAATAACCGCTTTCTGCAGGATACAAATGAGAGTAACTGACAATAATGCATTACAGTTGAAATCTTCTTAAACAATCTTAACAGCTTACTTGCATAAAGATGATTCAGTAGATGGAGATAATGCCCCTTTGGAGGATGTGCCTTGCTTTCTTCCAGTGGTTCCAAGAATGACTTCGTGCAAGCCAGACTTATTCCAACATATTGAATAACTGTAAGCCAATATACAGGGATAAGTAGCAAAAACTAACAGAGAAATAACTTATGCACCTAGAACAGATCAAGTTCAACAAACAAATACCCGCATGTTAAAGTGATCGAAGCGGTATCCGAATGTTGAAACTCCTTAGGCAGTATTGGAGCTGACCAAAATAGTGGCTGCACGCAACATTATAGTACTTACTACCCTCTTGCTATTTATATCAGAGATATTATTAATTCACGGACCTGGTTCACTCGAAAGGGACTCATCAGCTCGTTTGACAATGTTAGAATTCGATCATATAAAGCCTTCCTCAAGCAATCCTCCACAAGAACCTCTCCAGAACTGTTTGAAGATTGCCCGACAGTAATGGAAGAGAGGTAAACAGGTTGCAGAAAGTGAAAAAGCAAAGCTCCTGAAACAAGAGGAATGACCTTATCTTTTTTAATTTTACCAAAATTTAAGTACTACCATTAGTATCTTGAAGATTACTCAAATGGTAGGTAATACACCATTCTCTCAGACATGTGCAAGGATGCTTAATGCTACCAGAAAATCATCACGTGCTGCATGCATGATATATTATCAGAGAAATGAAAACTACTAAAGTGTTTACTTTTCCTCTTTGGTTTCTTTTCTTTTCTTGGTTTAGATTTCTTTTTTATAGGGGAAGCACTTCATACGTAATAACAAACCTTGAACTCCAACAACATTCCAACGGGATATCTTGTCAGAGCAGCTAACGGATAATGTTGTATCGCCTCGACCAGGCTTTCTTTGGACCGTGTCACAGAGTTCTGAAGCATCATCTGATAAGTAACAATCCTACGGTCATTTAACACATTAAATGATCAAATCAGAGCAAACAGTAAGAGAACATTTGAAGCTCCATTACCATGAATCTTTGTTGAAGTCTCCCCATATATGGAATCCTTGAGCTCAGTACAGGATGGCTGGGAACTGCATTCTCTTGGTAAGACATTTTTCTGGGGAGCAAACTGTGAACTCGACGAAGCGTGTCCACCTACAAGAAACACAAGAAAGTTCCGTTACAAACAAGTTTTCAAAGAAAAAAAAGTAGAAATATAAACTAACAAAATAACCATAGAAAACACAATTATAGTACTCAAGCACTACAAATAATTACATGGGAGCTGTGATATATACATGTGCAATTGCCAACCCTTCCTGATTCTGTATTTTTCTCTGCCCATACTATCTTGGTCCAATTCAAAGAGCACGTTTTCAGCATCATCACCTGATTCGCCTTCCAACTGTTTGTTTCCATTGCCAATTTTTCGCTCTCTGTAATTTTCAGAATTTCTCTGAATCTGTGTATAAAAGAACCTGTTTCCACAGAATAAAAAACCCGAAAATTGTATCATTTTTCCACATAACAAGTCACATAGAATTTGTAAGATGCACTATATCTAAAAAATTTATAATTTTTTTTTTTAAAAAAAAAAATCCCAATAGCCCAAACAAGGAGTTACATCTATACAAAACATTGAAAATTAACTAGAATACATTAAACACTTGAAATACTAAGAATACATCAAAATTTCAAGGTAAAGGAAATACTAAACAAACTATTCATAGCAATAATAATTCAGAATTTAAATGAAATAAATTAAAAAGGAAGATAAAAAAAGAAAGAGAGAGAGAGAAAAACCTCAACAAAGCTCTCCGAGCAACGATTTCAGCGTGAGAGTCATTGACAAAATCACCATGGGGACTCATTCGTGATCGCCCAATACATTTGGTCCCGGTTCCAAGTGCTACAACTTCCAACTCTGCTCGACCCACACCCAAAACAAATACTAAAAATTTTAAAATAAATAAATTAATAAATAAAAAGGGAAATAGTGAATTGATTTTCCGAGAAAGTGAAGGAAAATAAAAATGTACGAGAGGACCTTGAGAAGGGGAAGAGATGAGAAATGCGGCTAAGACGGTAACTTCGCGACCTTGAGGCTTCCCTTTCTTTGGGAGGGAGTTGTAGACCCAGAGAACCTTGTCTGATACCTTCTCGCCCCATTCGTGTTTTGGTGGAGAAGAAGGTTTAGACGGCCTCGTTTCACTTTCAGGGAAGCACAAGAACTCCATGTCCATGGCTTGACAAGCTTCAGGGCTGTGCTTGCTTACTGCTACTTGGGGAGCTCAAGGAGAAAGCAGAAAGGTACGGAGACGTAACATGAGTTTGGATATGTCATGGGTTCGATCTCTCAAGTCTTTGGGCCAGCTTCAACGTGTACTTTAATTTGGGCCTCTTATGAGAATGCCCGATTTTATGGGCTTATACCAAAACGGTCGAATTTTGGGGTATCATTTTAAGCAAATGTCCGTTTTTCAAATATTATAACAAAATAACCGATATATAGACGGATATACCAAATATAAAATATGATGTTTCTACTAAAAAAGGTTAATACACTTAGTATATGAAATAAAATTCGTATATAAGTAAGATGTATCAAGCGTAAAAATGCACATATCCTGTCATTTAGCTATAAGAAAAAAAAATAAACTCTTATTAAGTTGACCTGTAAGAAAAAGGACACATATCCAAATTTCCCGGATTGTATGCCAATTTTTTTTCTTCTTTCAAGCGCAAAGAAAGCTGTTATTAATTAGACAAATCCAATATTTTATGCCCATGCCTTTTTTTTTTTTCTTTTCTTTCTTCTTTTTTTAAGTGAAAGAAAAAATTGTTGTTAATTTGATGAATCCAATGCAATATCACGCATGATAGGAGATGGATTATTTTTCAATCAAATAATTCATCATCAAAATGGGGAGGGAGAGGGGGTCAAGAGGGGGCATTTTGGAAAATATATATTTAATATTTTAATTTTGCCCAAACTAAAAATTAAAAAGGAAAAAAAAAATTCACATAGTCATATTTTGTAAAAAAATTTTCCTATAGCCCTGTCTTCTTTATTTTTAGTTCTCACATTGATATTTTCGTGTGATGCAAATGCATTCTGGTTAAAAAGAAATTAAAGAGAGTCTTTCATAAAATGAAATTACGGGGAGAAGGAAAAAGAGATGTGTGACGGAAGGACAATGAACCAAGCTAGATTAAGTGAGCGTAAAGTGATGGGTATACTTTTGGAGTGTAATTGGAATATTGCTGGTATCCGGCTATATTTTAAAGCGTCCACATTAATATTAGGTGAAAAAATATATATTTTTTTCATATATTCGTAAAATGTCAATAATATTAAAGATTTATTGATATTGGTAAAATATCAGTAAAAAAATAAACTAATAACGAGATATTTATGGACATTATGGTGATAATATCATTGACATTTTAAAATATCGACTGAAATATTTGTAATTTTTCTTTCAAATCTTCTTTTTTTGGAACTACTTGCATTTAATGAGACTATTTGCATTTTTACAAATCTTACTCTATTTTTGAATCTTTGCAAGGTCTCGCGACGAAATTATGAGCTTCAGAGAACCTGTGCTAGCCCATATTACTATCATATAAAATTCAATCTTTTTCTACTATATATATATAGTTCATTGTCATTTATATTATTAAATAGAAATTTTTAAATAAAAGCTAGTATATATTACGTAATGTCACCTATTTTAGCATTTTTAAAAAATTTTAAATTTTAAGATAAATTTTGTTAATTTTTGAAATATCTTCACCCTCAATATTATTATCAACAGTAAAATCAAACCTTGACACCAACCCTTGCCTCAACATTTTAATCCTTAGATTCTAACAAAAATTTGAACGAAAATCGATCAATATGCGAATTTGGCCAAATCTATTGAAAATACGACAAACTTAATAATATCACCTGTCGGATATCAAACATAGTTTTCCAAGAAAAAAAAAAAAGTTCCGATTATTTTGACGGAAGAGAGAACAGGCCCTATACCAAACTGCTTTACCTTTACATTTTAGCCTGAAGGCTAATTTCTTCTCTCTTTTTATTTGTTTGTTTTAAGTTATACCAACTGCTTTGCATTTGATTTTTTTTAAAAATATGATTACAAAAAATACGGGGTTAAAAATTCTTTCAAAAAAGAAAAACGAAGCAAAGGGGTCATGTATAAGTCATCACAGAATAGCAATTGTCCTCCCCAAAAAAGAGATTTTAGGGGATTCGATATTTTAAAATCTTATAATAAGATCATAAAGAAAAGAAAAAAGAAAAATAATCCAAATGCAAATTTCAATCTAAAGCGTGTAGTGCCAGTTGGTCACCAACGCAAGCATCCACGTGAAAATATGAATGCAATTCGCTATGTAGTGGGCCCGGCTCACATGCTGACCAGCCCATATCCAATTGGCCCATAAAAACATCCAACTCCGCAAACTGTTCTAACCACGCGTTCATAACGCGTTTCTATCCAGCTTTGCTAGTGTTATAACTAATAAGTGGTCGTTTTCCCTGCCAACAAAAAAAAAAAAAAAAAAAAAGCCTGATAAGATGCCAATTGAGGTTCAATTCGTTTAGAATTCTTAAGAAAGTATTGGAGTGTATCAGAGTGTGTGGGAGGAGAGGAATTCGCATGCTAGTTAGGTTAATTTCATAATAAAAAATTTAGGGAAAAAAAATATAATAAATAGTAATTCTCTTGTAATTTTTCATTTTTCTTTAAATTTGCATTGTTTGAAAGTAAATGTCACCTTTTGGGACATAAAATAAAATTCTAATTTCACCTTATACCATTTAATTTTACAAAAAAAAAAATAAATTAATAAAAAAATTCGTTCTCATTCGGTGTTTAGAAACATAAACTATATTGAAGTAGTTTGTAAATTAATAGGAACATGTTATCAAACAATTTGAAATAAAAAAAAAATAAATTTATAAGCTATTTGAAAATAATTTTTATTTCAATGCATTTAAGGAAGAGTGTATTTTGATTAATTAAACTTTTTTTTTCCTTCCAAAATTAGATGTTCTAAGGATGAAAATATAATTTTTAAGAGTGCAAAATTAAATTTTTAAAAATAAAGCAGTGATGAAGCCAGCAATTGTGTAATGGAGATTAGAACTTTATTTTATCTATTTATGGGACTACTCTATAATTTTTCTATTTTTGAGTGAGGACTTTGCATATAATTTAAGGTAAAACAATATAAATATATATAAATTTTTTTTATCTTTCAAAAGAAAATAAAAAAGGGGTTGGGGCTTAAGCCTCCGGTGAGGCTTATATTCCTCCCTCCCTGTCTACTCCCTGACTAGAAGGTATAATATATATATATATATATATATTTTGGAAAACACTGCTAAGGTCTGGTATTAACCCTTATTCTTTCCCCCCTTCATCTTCTAACCTAAACCACATAAAATAGATTTTGGCAGCACCAACTCAAGTAGTACCTCCTAAACGAATTATAATTAGTCCACGCGTATCCAACGAGCGTGGGATAAGACGCTCGAAGATGGTCAATAAAAAAAGAGGGAGAGCATGTAGTCAAGCCAATCTTTAATGTGGGACCCAGATGAGTAAACATTGTCGTTTCTCTTTCCTTACTATCTGCCGACGGAGTTCCCGGTTCCGCGTACACCCAATCTCTACGTGGCACCACAGATATCACCCTAATACCTATATTACCTGTCGGCATGAACCAGGCACTAGCTCCCCACATTCTGACCCATTTTACTCTATAATCCCACAAACTCACTCTCACCGTCGGATCAAACAAGTCAAACTCAACCCCAACACTTGAAGACGTAGTCAACGGTGTTCACACCTAGGTTGCACCAAAAGACCATAGTCCTCAATCCATACAACCAAACTCGCTCTCGTCTTGTGGGCCCCGCTGAATAAAAAGACAAAGGTAATGAATATTATGGGATTTTACCCTTTATAAAAAAATAAAAATAAAAAAAAAATTGCACCGCTATATATTATTTACGGGAAGCCATGGAGACAAAGCTGAAGAAGGAGAATACTGCTACTATGGAAGACGAAGAAAGTGCTCCACTGGCTAATCCCCCAAACGACGTCGTTTCCACCGAGAAAGCTGTCGTTCCAGCTCCTGAACCAAAGATTACTGAAGACTCCAAACCTCTAGCCCTGGTTGATACTAGTAAGGCTTTTATTTTATTTTATTTTTTCAAAATTGTGGTCTGTTTGGTGGCCGAGAAAATTATGGAAGAAAATATAAATGCATGAGTAAGATCGGATTTTATCATCCGGTTTGAAAGATGACTAATAAAAAGCTGAGCGTAGGAAGCTTCTCAGGTGTTCAGAGAAACAATTTTAATGTATTTAAATCCATTTAAAAAGTTTAGACTATGGTCTAATTTTGATTGCCTTCGATCTGTTTAAATCTATAAAGTCAGGTGTTTTCAATTTGTTCTGGTGATATTTTATCAATAATTAATTATTTAATCATTAACTGGTACTTGTTCTTTTGATTTTGTAATTGCACCAATGTATAGGAAATTGAGTTGGCAATGGTTTATTTCTAATGTGTTCTTTTGGAACATTATTTCTTATGAATTTTTCTGTTTATTCCACCTTTTTTGATGTCAAATTAAATGTATCATAAAAGGTTCTAATAAATTAATCACTTTATTCCAAAAAAATTGATAAATATCTAGGACCCCTATAAACCGTAATGAAGAATATTATATTCTTTGATTTTTTGTTTCCCCAACTACTTCTTGCTAAAAATCATCTAATTATTGATAGTGAAATATATCTTTTCTTTTAAAAATATTAAATCAGTATCTTATTCTTCAATCTAATTGAAAGGCATAGTATTAAAGAGGTACATTACCTTTAAAAAAGAGAACCATTAACTCTCAGGTTTTCATTTTCGAAGGAGAATTTCGATCAATCTCCTTTGTCCATAGACAATTTTCCTTGGATGTCCAAGTTGTATCCTTGGCAAGATAGCTTTTTAATTTGCTTTTTTCTTTATAATCATCACTTCAGAAAGCATCTTTAGTGCATTACAGTTCTTCAAACGAATAATATAAGTTGGCACACCAAGAATAATCATAATTCTATGTTTCAAAAAATAAAAGTAAAAGATCAATTAAACATACGCAATTATTTGAAAACCACTATTTGTTTTTCCTATATAAATAACTAAGCAACTATAGCTAATTACCTTATTTTCAATCAATCTCTATAGTTGTTTGACCTGTTTTCTCCAATGACAGAGACTCCAGAACCACCTGTGAAGAAGCCTTCTGGTGGGTCAATTGACAGAGGTAAAGTTTGCTTATCCCTAGAAGTTTTCATAATTACATAACATAATATATTTTTTTCTCTTTTTTGGGCTAAAGAAATTCTTATAGCTTAATTAAGAATAATAAATGTCCTAATTTTATATATGTTTCTCTTTCAGATATTGCTCTAGCCGAGGTTGAAAAAGAAAAAAGATTGTCATATATCAAAGCATGGGAAGAAAGTGAAAAAACTAAGGTTGAGAACAAGTAAGGCTTTTACTTTACTTCTCCTTCGTTTGGTTTATTTGCTAATATTGCTATGACTAGAACAGAACAAATCCATATGGAACTAAGAGATAAAAACAAGCTGATAACTTTAAAATTTAGTTATATAGTTCTATATCTTCATGTCTGATGTTTCATGCTCATTGGCCTAACTGGTATGTTAAATACATAAGCCCAAATTTATTTATATGCATATTTGGAAGGAGGAGGGACTGGCTTTTTGAGCTCTTTCAAATGAATTTTACATAAAAAAAAGTCCTACACGTTCTGGGACAAAAAAAAAAAAAAAAAGAAGAGGAAAGAAAGTGAAAAGGTATATAGAATTAAGCTCATGAAACTTGTTCAGAATATATCTCTTCTTTCCAAGAGATACGTAAGATATACATGCTAGATTTGCGAATTTAAAATGGCGTCTGACCAATTTTATGTTACTGAAAAATAACCGAATAGTAGTAGTAACAGAGAAAGAACATATGAGTCACTGTTCCATGGAAAGAGAAGAAGATAACTTGTATCATCTTTTTCAGATAATTTTGAATTGAATTGCTACCTCTGTATATATGTGCATGTAAAAGTATTAAAATGATGGAAATCGGAAAATGCAATGCCACAAAACAGGGCCCAGAAGAAACTCTCTACCGTTAGTGCATGGGAAAACAGCAAGAAAGCGGCTTTGGAAGCCAAGCTGAGAAAAAAAGAGGTAATTATCTTTTTCTTAGAGTTACATATGGCATTTAAAGACCTTGTTTTGTATACACTTGTGTGTAACGGTACCTATTTAGTATGCTTTACTATGGAAAAGAAGAAGGGGTATACCATTATAACTCATTAGTACTTGTTTCTAGTTTCTTAGTTTGACCTTTTTTCATTGACCAATATTCGTCGAAGGAAATTTATCATACAATACAACTACTTTTAAAGACCTTTTGGCATAGCTTTTCTTTTGGCTTCCAAGTCCAATAAGCCAATTTTAGAAGGTAATCTACTCTAACATGTTGAGAGGCTAATGAACAGGAAGAATTGGAGAAGAGAAAGGCAGAATATGGAGAGAAAATGAAGAACAAAGTGGCTGAGATACACAGACAAGCAGAAGAGAAAAGGGCAGTGGTTGAAGCTATACGAGGGGAAGAAACTCTCAAAGCAGAGGAATGGGCTGCCAAATACCGTGCCACTGGGAAAACTCCCAAGAAATTCCTTGGCTTCTTCTAAAAATCTTTATTACTTGTGAGCCAAGCAATCTTTTGAAAGCTTTTTGTCTTGATGTCTATGCTTTAATCTCCGTTTGTTTCTTTATTTCTGTGTGAGAATCTCAGCTGGGGATTAGAAGCTGTTCATTTTCACCCAAGTTTGTGTAGAAGAAATATGTTAGTTTGTTGTTCTGAGATGTTTTTAAGAAGTTGCATCCATTCGTCTTGCAAGGACTGAATCTTGTGCTTTATTTGTTTTGTTCGTTTTCTCTCGAGTGTTTTTCTCATTTCGATCGTATTGTCGTTTGTAAAATTTGTTGACTGTCGCCGTTTGGAGACATTATTGTTGTTTTGTTTTTGTAGATTGTTGTCGTTTGTAAGAGGTGTCCCTAAATATATTCACTTTTTGTCTTGTTGTTTACGACGACATGGTCGTTTAAAGATATATAGATAGTCGTTTTTACCATTTATTGTCGTTCAAGTTCTCTCGCCCTTTTTGAAGTTTGTCGTTTGAAGGAGACATTATCGTTTTGACGCTGTTATCATCTGTAATTATTTTATGTTACCGTTGTTTCTATGATGCTGTCGTGTGAAATAAACTTCATCGTTTTTATAAGACACTGTCGTTTTCGTCTTATTCTCAGCAACCCTTAAATCATTTCAGTGACAATGAGGAATCAGCCAAATATAATCTAGTAAAAATAGAGCTATCAGGAAAGTTCAGATAGAATAAGACTTCTCTTCTGCCTTTTACCTGTTTGAATGAACACTCCTCCCAATAAGGTCGTTTGAATTGAAATCAATGCTCCTCTTTCTAATTCAACATTGAATCCAAAAACATATATAATCTCGAAATTAAAGTCTAAAGATATCATATAATTCAACTGAAATATTATATTATACATATAAGTCTTTCTATACATAAACTTAATCCGAATTAGTTGGCCTGCTAATAACTCCAATGCCTACCGAGCTCTTAACCATATAGAAGCCAAAATCACCAAATTAGTACCAGTGCTCTAACCCGTCTCACTTAGAACATCTTAAATTGCCAAAAGCCTTGAACCAAAACAGAGAACATTTCTTAAAATCACCCACAACATTTCTTAAAATCACCCACATGGTCTATCTAAATAAGTTTAAAGCCTAGCTTTTAGAGACGGAAGATGAAAGAATTTTCTGACAACATAGCGGGATCGGTGGTGTAATGATCAACGCAGTTTTCCTCCAAAAAACTCATGTCGTTGTTGATTGGGAAATCCAACAGCAGCTGCAATGCAGAGCTATCCGATGAATCCTCCATGTCGTTTGAGCACGACGAATCTGACCCTGCACCCATTCGTACATGATCTTCTTCTTCTTCTTCTTCTTCTTCTTCTTCAGTGTTGGAGAACTTGATGAAGCTCTTGCAATCCACGTCTTCGGCTTGGTCACCCGCCATGGTGTCAAAACCTTCCCGGTTCAGGCCAGCCTCTGTGGTCAAAGCCGAAGCCGAAGCCTGCGAGACGGGGCTACAACAAGCCGTTTTGTCATCTTTGGTAGTGAGCTTTCGAAATGAGTCTCCAACTTCAGAGTTCCACAAGCGCAGGAAGTAGTCAGAAGAATCATTGCATTTGGTAATATGTTGAGAAGTAGTGAAGAGAGATGACTCCTTCGAGAGGCGCGCCTCGGCTTCTAGCCTAGCACTCTCCCACTGCGCCATGTGGCGAGTCGCTGGAGACGCTGGGGAAGAATTAGTGGACGGATTATGAGGCTGAGAGGCAAAGGGTTCATGAGTACGTGGATCTAGTCCCATGCAGAGAAGGCGTTTTTTCAAGTGGGTGTTCCATAGATTCTTTATCTCATTATCAGTTCTCCCTGGTAGTTGAGAAGCTATAGCAGCCCACCTAAGACATTGTTCATGTGATAGTATCAATAAGAGGCCAGAGTACAGAACTAGCTAGCTAGTTTTCCACATAAAAATGTTAAGTTCTATTAGTTGTTTGGAGTTTCAACCGACTAAGTTGTGTCCCGAATAATATGTACTTGTAGATTTATTAATGTATAAGATTGATTTAGTCAACGGCTACTTGGTAGTGGGTCCTACTGCCATAAGACAATAAATAATTGGTCTTAACAAAAACGAACGCAAGCAGAGAGATGGATAAATAATTGGTCTTAACAAAAACGAACACAAGCAGAGAGATGACTAATTGGCTAAAATGTACTATTGAGTTAGTCAAGTGCTGTTTGGCAGTGATACCAAAAGACAAAAAATAATTGGTGTAAATCTGGCAAAGAGCTAATCAAATAGTAGTTATCTTTAGATTGAACTAATACAAAGCTTATTCTTCAAGGAAAAAACAATAAAAAAAATCTCTATTGTTTCTTTTCTTTGGTATTATAGAAAGGACTATTTCAATAATCTATGATGCAAGTAAGAAAAACCACTGTTAAATCAACAGTAGAATACGAGAAGATATGGTAATGTGATATGTGTTCCTCAAGCGATACATAAGTGAATATCACGTACTTAAAGACATTCTAAACTTGATAAAGTTGAATTCTTTAAACATGATGATTATATGGAAAACGATAAAGAAAAAAAGGAAGCAAAGAGATGGATAAGTTACCTATTACCGAGCATGCCATGAAGCTGGATGATGAGCTTCTCTTCCTCCTGAGTGAAGGGGCCTCTTTTAATGTCAGGTCTGAGATAGTTTGTCCACCTAAGCCTGCAGCTCTTCCCACACCGAAGAAGACCTAAAACCAAAAGAAAGCTTTTCTTCTTTACCCAGTAGGAATTATGGAACAAGATATGGGGAGAGATAACATGGTCCCTTAATATTGGTGGCATATAATTATTTTATTGGACTGCAGCTTCATATATAGGTGTAACAATTCATGTGAGTACAGAGGGAGGAGAAGACTCTTTAGATAACAAAAATCGCCCCACTCCACCCCCACACAAAAATAAATAAATAAATAAATAATCAAATCAAATCTAGTTAGGAACATCTGTTAATACCCTCTTGAAAAATATTAAGCGGCAAAGAAGTAGATATCAATTTCCATGCTGCTTCTTACGTTATCTCATCAAGCAAACCAGTACAGGTAAAGAAGAAAAAAAAGAGGGGCTAGTAGAGAAACTTGCAAATTATGAAAAAGCATATATTCATGGAAGACGCATCTGAACCTTCTCTTACTACTCCAGATAAACGCAAAGCTTAGAGCACAATAAAGCAATGAAATCTAAACAACTTGAAGAATAAAAGAATGGAAAAGATTTCTGATAATACGCAATAATATATTAAAGAAAACTGGAGCTCAAATTGAGAAGAAAAAGAGTCTGACATTAAATAACTGTAAAACTAAAACTGTCTCGCAATCCATCAAAAGCAATGGAGTGTGAAATCAGGTCTGTCACCTAAAAGGGTTGTAACCTTATATATTCATGCGACTCAATTAAGACTAACAAATGAAGTTTGAGGGGAACTTAAAAAAAATGAACCAAAGAAAAAAAAAGAAGAAAGAAAGAAGAAGTAGAATTAAAAAAAAAAAAAAAGAAACTGAGGCACGAACTACTTCTTGGCAGCATGCCTAGAAGAAAACAGAAAAAGAAAAATATAACAAAAAGAATCAAGATCAGCTTCAAGGAGTACCTGAACTAGCACAAGACATTAAGCTGACTTAGTAGCACAAAACTCAACGTAAAAGCAATTTCTTCAAAGACAGCTTTTGAGTTTCTACTACTACCCCATTTGGACCTTTACTTGCACTTTTGAAAAACTCGTTGTCTTATTGCACAGAAGAAAACCACAAATCCAAAGCACACTCTATTTTTGGCTTCCAAAAAGCCAAGAAAAGTGCCAATATCTCAGAATAACTAACACTACAAAACAAAAAATGAAATAAAGAGAAGTAAAGAAAGAAAGAATGAGAACCTGCAAGCTTAGGTAGAGAACGCCAGCTTCCATGGCCATTATTGTTCTTGATATAGTTAACAAGAATCTCATCCTCTTCAGCTGTCCATGGCCCTTTCTTCAAACCCTTCCTATCACAACATGGAGTTCTTCCCATACTTCTCCCTCTTTCTCTTGCTTTTAACTACCAAACCTAATATTAAAAGAACCTACCCCAGAACCAGAACCAGAACCAGAACCCAAGCTTTAAAACCTTCCAAACTTTATATTAATGCTAGCTGCAGAGACATATATATATATATATATACATACACATACATATAAAATATTTAATTCTGGAAAATAGGAAATCCGAAAATATAATTATTGATGTGATGAAGTGAAGAGAAGGACAAAGAGCAAGGGTGGGCCCCATTAACTTTAAGAGGAGTCATTGGCAATAAATGATGGTGTTTTTGGGTGCAGGAGGAGGAGGAGGAGGAGCTGCATATGCATATGCATATGCATATGCATTGAGAGAATTGAATCATCATTGAAAGGAAAATCTTGTCCAACTAATGGAAGAGTGAGCTATAAATGCTATGCTGTACTGGGGTTTTTCTTCTTTTTATTTTATTTTATTTTATTTATTTCAATGTTTTTTTTGAGGTTTTCAATTACGTAAAAGTGGTAATGCCAAGTGCAGAAGAAGACAGACTTAAAAGAGCATTAATGGCGGATCCTCTTTAAGGAGGCCGAGTAGAAGACATTGTGGGATTTTATTAAATAAACACAGTGACAGAGTAAGAGAGAGAGAAAAAAAAAAAACAAAAAACTAAAGCATTAAATGTCAGTGACAATGACATACAGAGTACGGACAACATCGTGAAATTACCCTGCCCTGCATTCTACTCTGATTTTCTTTTTGTTTTTTAAATTTAAGTTAGAGTAAAAAGAAAAAAGAATATTATTTATTATGTTATATGGTAAGATAATATATTTCCGTGAAGAAATGTACATGGCGGTATCTGAGTATCATAAATTCATAACGAGTTCGAGTTCTCGGTTCGAATTTGGCCAACTCTTTTGGGAAGTAATCTTAAATATAAAGATACTTATCTACTACTAATTTAGTGTCTTAAATACAAGGATCTGCTAATTTAGTGTTATGTTTCAGTCTTCAAATGCTATTTTTGTTAATTATTTAGATGAGATTGAAGTGATATCCTCTATTATTTTGGTGGAAGTGACCTTTTATAAAATTTTTAACAAGTATTTTTCAACGTAGTTAGAGCTTCTATAATCACATTTGACAAATATTTTTGAACCAAGTTGGATCTTTTAGATTTATGTTCAAATAACCATGTCGGTCGTTTTCTCTTTTTTTTTTTTTTTTTTCTTTTATAAAAAAAAATTCATAATGAGTAATTTGAGGGAGCAATTTTTGTGTTGAAATTTTGAGCAGTCTAGGCATCATAATCATAAACTAATAAAAATGCAAAGGTGTTTCCTTGCTTAAATTTATTTGGTACTCAAAAGTATGATGACTTGCAATGATATTGACAGTAAAATAATTAAAAAAACACTGCCGTGTGCTCGGAGTTTCACCTTGAGAGTGATCCACATAAATCGACGTAGATTTACAGACCACCTAAAATTACAGAGACACACCATCTCTAATTTTATGTCTTTTTTTTATTATTAAAAAATAAAAAAGAAACTTGCTAGGCCTTTTTTTTTTTTTTAATCTGCTCTTTGCAGTGAGATCAATGCCTATAGGAATGTTTACTTATCAAGAAAACAGTAAACACAAATATTTATTTGTTGCACTAAAATATCGTATAGTGGTCAAGGACAAAAATATCGAAACGTTGAAATATTAGTACTCAAAAACTAAGTAAATATTGATATTAGTAGAAAATTTGGTAAAAATAAATAGAAATTTTATATAAAACATAGAAAAAGAGGAAGCTTAGCTTAATTTAAAATCATAAAAATTACTATATATTTCTTGGAAATACATGCATGTATTACATAAATTGATTGTGAAATTATGATTAAAATGAAAGAAATAGACACAATTAAGCTTGAAAAAACAACATTTCAAAAAAAAAAAAAAGAATGAAAAAATAATTCATATATAATCTAATTTACGCAAAGTTCAAAAATATTTATAATTTAAAAAATATGTTGAAATATATATATATATATATATATTGCGTATAAAATGTGTAAAAAGTTCTAAACAAAAGAAAAAATTTATTAATTTACGGTTTTTCTTCCAATTTTGAAATTTCCCCAAAATTTTCACAAAATTTCTCCGAAATTTTCTGAAATTCTTGAAGAATTACACTGCAAGTTTCCGAAATCAATATTTTTACTGAAATTTCACTAATATTCTTGAAATTTTTTCTATTTTTTTTTTTGAAATTTCTTTTACCCCTAAAAGATATTTTAATACTCCAAATTTTTTAAAATTTCGATGAAATTGTTGTCCTTAATTATGCTCGTGCTAGTATAAACTTAAGTACTTTAGGTCTAAGACAACTCAATGGCACATCTTGTGTAGTAGTCATGTTGGTATTAAGCAGGCACATCTTGTGTAGTAGTCATGTTGGTATTAAGCCCATAACAGCAAGTGCAAAATCAAAAGTAATCTTATTTCAATTAATATATATTTCTACAAAAGACAAATTTATTAATATCAATTTAAGTTCAAGATCTATAATTAATTTTCATTTACCTATTATTCTTATCTATTAATAAGTATTAGTATTTAATAAAAAAAAGTTATTACTATTTATGTATTTATCATTGTTATTGATTATAAAAGTAATTATTTAATTTCCTTCAAAAAAAGTAATTATTTAACATTATAATTAAAAACAAAATATTTTTTTAATATGTATTGTTGCACTTTATGGATCACATCGTGTTCCCAAAATCGTACTATGTAAACTTGCAGTGCTTAAAAATATGAGTCCAATATGATCTAACTGCTCATATAATGCTTGGTATGAATTTTTTTTTTTGCACCGTCCTATTGTGCTTAATAGGTGCTCTGGTCCATTTAACATTACTAAATGCATGTGATCATTAATAAATTGACACACTTGTACAATCTAGTGCACTCGTTACTCTTCACAAAGAAAAAAGATCAACACGTCACCCATTGTACAAGTATGTCACTTTTATATAATGGAAAATTTTGAACACTCCTAAGTCCTAATGCGAAACACCAATGGAGAACGGTGTTTTTTTTTTTTTTTTTTTTTAATAATAACATGAACTGAAAATAATACGTGATTTAGAATTACATCATATAATTATGTCACATCAAATTTATGAAATTTTGTTATAAAATTTGATATCAACATTTTTGGTTTATAATTTAAATGATGCGACTTATTATGTGCGAGTTCAATGAGTTGAAGTAAAACAAATACATACATTAAATGCTAATTAATTAAATGTTGTCATACCTATCAAGTTACTTTTTCTAAATATTTTTTAAAAAATATGTAACACGGCTCATTGAATTGGAATATAAAAATTCTGATACTCAAGGGAAAAAAATTATTAACTCCATAGTCAATTGATTTTACTTTTTGCTATGTTAATGTACCATACTGAAACATTCTGAAATATGTTCAATAATTTGATCTATAATAACATACTTTGTAATAAATATTGATGAAGTCTCTGTCTCTATATTTGGTTACAAAGTTTCACCCAGCTGGCTGTACATTGAGAAAACTAAGCACATTAAGAGATGAAAATAAACAGTGGAAAGAAAAGTCTGTCAAATTTCCATTAAAAGTTTCTTCTTACCCTCCAAAAGTCAAAGTACACTTCGTGGTAAGGTGAATTGCTTCTTGTACACTTGCCCAGTTAAACTTATTAACAAAAAAAATATAGAAAATGAAGTAAAATAGGTGTTAAACAAATAAAAAAAAAAAAGAAAATGAGACTATAAGTTAGTCTTGGACCGAAATAGGGTTTTCTTGGGGATGATAAAAATTTGTGTTGTTTGACTTTAAGTTGTTTGACTCTAAGTTACATGCAATTGAGAGATCAATCAGATAGGAAAAAAAAAGAAAAAGAAAAAGAAAACAGAAGGAGAGTGAGTTAACAGAAAGAAGAGAAATAAGTGTACCTTTGCTCAGACGCGACTTGACGCGTGAAACCTTTAATTTCCGTACAGAGGGGAAAAGATTGGTAGCAACCTTGGCTTGCCCCAGGGAAACTCTGTCGTGTACTCAATCATATTTAATATTTGGTCTAATATTTGGAAATTTATAACATTCTTTGGAAGAGAGAAGAGGCGGGGGAGTTCAGAGCTAGTATTATAAATTATATCATTCATAGGATAAGAGAAAAAAAAAAAAAAGGTTCGGAAATTGCTGCCTAGTATTATATAAAAGTCAGGGTATTTTCTATTTAAATACACACCTTACAAAAGGATATTATTAGTTGGTATTACTTCAGATTTTTTGAGTAATCAGAAATTAGTAACCCTATCAATGTTCACTATATAAAGTTACATATGTACTAACATTCAGTGGTACATGTTTATGTGCCTGATTTTCTTTTCGATAAAAGTTGCAGAAAATCATTTTTAAAACACGTCTTAATCTGATCGTTAAATTAGCCGAAGAAAATTTTATAAAAAAGAAAAAAAAAAAAAGCTCATCTTATGACTGGATCGCAAGTGATACGAGTTTCTCACTCTTATTTATTATATATTTTAGAGGAGAAAGGTTTTAAAAATAGTCATCATGATCCATAATAAATGAGTGCAGCCAAATAGTGTGAAGTGCGAAATGTCTATTCAGTCTAATGCCTAATAAATATGGTCAAAAGGCAAAGTCAAATACAGGAAGCCATCTTATCACTTCTCTGCATCTCAAATGGGACCTGGGACTACCTGAACTTCTCTCTATAGACTGTTTTTTTCCTCCAAAAAAAAAAAAAAAAGAAAAAAAATCATGTACGCATATATATTATGGGCATAATTATATACTCTTCCTCTATTTTTCTTCACTTTGACCTCTATTTACATATTTAGCAAATTCAAGAAGAGATGAGAAATAATCATGATCTTTTATTAATTATTTTCGTCGGTTCACGATAGAGAGATAATGTCTTGGTACGAGTAAATGCCATTTCGCCATATTCGATACCATCATGCATAACAGACATTTAACCCAAGCACCACTATATTGGTCAATCATGATATACGATGACGACTATTGATCAATTACTCAATCATGAGGAACACGATAGCATTAGTCATTCCAGGTCAAAACCAAAACAAAAGGCTCATTCTTCAAAATTCAATTTCTTTTTCCATTACTTCACATCACACTTACGTTTTCAATAGCTACTAAGGGCAAAAGAGGTCCTTTAATTTATAAAGTTGGATTTTATTTTTATTTTTATTTTTAATTTTTCATTCTGCCACAAAATACCACTGTAGCCAGAAACATAAATACATCTCCAAGCCTCCAACGTCTCGAATCCACGATACGATTAATGTGGTATAAAAACTATATTATATATATACACATGTATAAATGCTCTATATTAATTTCACCTAAAATTAGCAAGTAAAAGTTCAAACTTCGAAGTATGCCACTTTCGCTACTTAAATTTGGTACAATCGCTAGAAAGCAAGGTTGGTAGCGTTTGCGTGAACCGTGAAGAGACTACACTATAACATTGCAGATCCAGTGGGGTAAGTAATAAATATCGGCACAGCAAAAGCCTCAAAAGATTCAAGAAAATGTCGACTCTGGCATGGCCCGGCTACACTCACATCTACAGCGCACTAGGCATATCAGTTTCAGGTAATGGTTTAAATGTACCAGAGCCTAAAACAGATTCACTTACCATTTCAAGAAACCCTTTCGAGTAAAAATGGCTACATTCATTTAACTTTCTTTTAGAAAAGAAAAAAAAAAATTCCAAGATTCAAAATAAAATAAAACAAAACAAAAAAAAGAGGGTCTTAAGGTTGTATACCCTTTGTACATCTTTTAGCCACCCAACTATGAAATATTAATGGTAAATGATGCTAACTCAATACGGAACAAATTATCCGATTTCATATGTACCAAAATATGCAAAGCATTAAATACTTGACAGTTGACACGACCAATAATCTTTGCCAAGTCGGATGCATCAAGTAGAGAAAACATGAGTACCACAAAGAGCACTGAGAAGAAAAAGTAAAATCCCAAAATAAAAAAAAAAAGGCAAATAGATTTTTTTTCTCAAGTGTTGACTGGATGCATAGAGTACACTTTCCAATAGTTTCAAGTGTGACCACCAAACTAGAAAGAAAGAAAAAATACTAGTACCAAACCAGTATGATATAGAATCAAAGGAGACTACGAACTGGACCCAACGTCTACCTGGGGATTTTATAAGCCAATCTAGAATTCTCTTAAGATCCTGTCAAAGTCTCAGGGCTACAAAAGTTCATAAACTAATAAAAGCATTCCATGAGAAGACCGACCTCCACATCAACCGAAAGAGTTTTCCAATAAAAGTTCAAATTCTATATTGTTTTCTTCTGATGTAGAGCTGGATGCCTTCAAGACTGGGCAGCTTCATCAACCTTGAAAGAGGGGAAGAGGGAGACAATGTCATCCTTTGTCCTAAAGAAACCTAAAATTATTTTGCTACGAGAAAGAGGCAGACTCGGGAAATGTTGAATATTACTCACCATTGTTGACCACACATCATGACCTCAATAACCAGAGTTACCGGCAATAAATTGCCTGATCAATGTGGGGTGGAATCTGCTTTATCTCGGTGCCGAGTTCCTGCTCAATCCTATACCTGTAGAAAAATTATGCATAATACAAGGTGAAAAAATTATAAGCTGCCCAAAAGATACGTTCAAAATTCCGATGTAAATGGACTGATACATACAAGTTGAAGCGGTCTTCATATGTGATCAAATTCACAGCTAAACCAAGATGCCCAAACCTCCCTGATCGGCCAACCTGCATGAGAAACGAACCATAAGTACAGAAAAACAGTATTGAAAAAATCAGCAAGTAAAAACTATCTTACATACCCTGTGCAGATACGTTTCCGAGTTTTTGGGAAAGTCAAAGTTAATAACAACATTGACTGCTTGGATGTCTATTCCTCTAGTAAATAAATCTGCAATTTCATCCCCATATTAAGAAATTAAGAGACATAAACAATCAAATCTAAAGTTTCTAGGACTATAAATGACAATAAGCCACCACAGCACAAGACAACTAAAAAGAGAACTGAATAGAATACACATTATAGCAAGTGACATCATGTGACATACATTCAGCTTTGAAAAGTACTTCATGCAAGCACCAATAATCAACATTGATATCTCAAACATATTTATCCCCCATAAGAACATGATAAGATGGTTTAAAGTACGAATACAACAGAACTCGGGAAAATTAGCAAGTATCTCTGAAAACAAGAAAATGTCAAGTTGACTTCTCTAACTAGAACAAATAGGGAAACATCCAGTACAAAAATTGGAAATTAAACCCTCAAAAAACAATCATATTAAAATGTACCAGTGCAAACAAGATTCCTGCATGCACCATTGCGGAAGTCATGAAATACTCTGTTACGATGGTCTTGGAGCATCTTTGCATGAATATAAAAGCAAGAATAGCCAAGTTCTGTAATTTTCTTGGCCAGCAGTTCTACTCGATTCACAGAATTGCAGAAGATAATTGATTGGTTTATTTGGAGCTGGAAAAGAAAACCACAATAATATCATATTCACAAACAGGAAAGAAAAAATGCACCGAGTCAGTAACTTAAATGAGAACAAACCTTAGAGAAAAGAGTGTTCAAGCAATGCACTTTCTGCCGTTCTTCAACAAAAGCATAAAACTGCGTAATACCCTTTAGAGTAAGCTCATCCATAAGGTTAATAATGTAAGGCTTTTGAAGATATCTATCCTTGAAGTCCTTAACAGTAACAGGAAATGTAGCTGAATACATCAAAATTTGTCGAGTTTCAGGCAAAAAACGAATCAGCTGCTCAATTGAAGGTTGAAACTCTGGTGACAGTAGCTTATCAGCCTGAGAGAAATTAAAAACCAATCATCAGCTTCATGATTTCAAATCTTATTATCAACCAAATTGCAAACGGTAATCAAACAAGCTTAAAAGAAACTGCAAATGACATGAGACATGTTGGTGATAAAGTTGACACCAGGAACTGCCATGCCAGCTATTCATACACTTACTCAGGGAGGAATCAAGTATATACCTCATCCATAACAAGCATAGCACAGTCTTTCAAAACGCAAACACCCTTCTTAGCAAGATCCAAAATTCTTCCAGGAGTTCCAACAAGTAAATGAACAGGCTGGTATAAACGCATGATATCATCCTTCAAGCTAGTACCTCCAGTTGTAACCATAACTTGAATATTCAAATGCTTCCCAAGCTCCTTACAGACTTGTGATGTTTGAAGAGCCAACTCTCGTGTTGGGACAAGTATTACAACTGCATGAAAATGCAGCGTGTTTTGTTTAGGAAAAGAAATCAGCACAATAACAGTATCAAAGCATGGGCAACCAAGTTAATGAAGTTTCCTAATCCAGGAAAAAAAAATAATAAAAACAAAAAACATGGGCAACCAAGCATTTACCGGTAACACTTTCTTTAGCCAGAAAAATTAATACATGCATTTTCTACATATAAGACCAAGCAGAAAGAACATTGCAGCAAGTTTTATAATTGCGAAATCTACGTACATATTGACAAGTACCTAAGCAGTAGATATTCAAATACCCAAACAAATAGCCCTAGAATAAAAGCATCATAATAACCATCACCTCTTGGTTCAGCCTAAATTGTTAGGTAAATGAACACATTTAGCCATAAAGAGTAGGGACCAGACCTTGTATTGCGTTTAAATCTTGATCAATCTTTTCCAAGGCAGGGATGCAAAATGCAGCTGTCTTTCCAGTCCCATTCTTAGCTCTAGCAAGAATGTCACTACCAGTAAGGGCAATTGGAATACTCTCTTCTTGAATAGGAGATGGCCTTTCAAATCCCTTCTCATATATTCCCATTAGTAACTCACGTTTCAGAAAATAGTCTTCAAACTCATTTCCCTTAGTTGCTGTCACATCCTGTAGAGAACATTAACAAAGAGATCACAACTATTAGCAAAGGTATGAAGACAATGTTACATAAAATGGAACAAAGCCACATGTCAATATAGAATAGTTTCTTTGACATGCAAATGGAACCATAAAATTACAGTCAAACAACCAAACAACAATCAAAATTTGTTCATTACTTATTATTCCAAAGCATAGAAATTTTAAATGCAGAAAAGTTTTTTTTTCAATCAATAAAAAGAAGAAAAAAGAAGAAAGAAAACCATTCTATTTCAAAATGAATCTAAAGAAAAGTATTGTAAGCTTAATTCAGTTTTGGGAATAGTGAAATAAGAATATTCCTCTCTAAGTTTGCGTGCAAAAGCACATGTGTCAAACACTGTAAACATCCTTTCATTTTTGCTCTTTGGTGGCTTCTCAAATCAGAACAAATAAGGGTAAAAAAGTGGCTTTGTCTAACTGAAACCATATCTTAGCTCGTTAAAAAACAAAAGGGAGAGGGTCAACCTACTCTCAAAGTAAAAGAAACCACTTTGATGTTCAATTCAGCAACTTCTCTGGGGGTACCAACTCAAGCATAGTAAAATTTTTACCATTTAAGAAAGAGAAAAAACTAGCATCTTCTCATTCTGTCCCAAATGACAAGCTTTAAGGACCAACTTAGCTTTATGCACATATAAAGTGACTTCCAAATACAATACTAAGATCACATAAGCAAAAAAATACACAAAATTACACCAATCGATGCTCTAGGGTACAATACTTTAGGGTCTGATCCAGCAAAAAGTTACCAGATATGTTTCATAATACAATAGTACTTTTTCCTCAATGTTTTTAATCTATAGGAACATAGTACAAGTTAATACATGCTGATTTATCTAAAGTTGCAATGCCACGGCTGTCAAACCTATACACACCCAGTCATTAATCAAGTAACACGGAAACCAATCCCCTCAACAGATATAACTTCAGTTATCATGCATACCTAAACCACAACACAACTCCAAAAGAAGAAGAGAGAAGGTAGGACAAAACAAGGGGTAAAAACAACTACACAGCACAAAATTGAGACTGCAAAACATCAAACATGGTCCATGTGACGTTCTTTAAGAAAGTACAGGTCAACTTTCAACTATACAATGCAACAATATTATGTAAGATAATAGAAACAAAACAAATCAATTGTAAACACAAAAGACTTGAGATCAACACCATTCGTAGACCACTAAAAAATCAATTATCAGTTGTATAATACACAAAACATCAATGAACAAGCATTTGATCAAAAAATTCAAACCAATACCTCTGTTTTGTAGCGGGTATCAGCTGGGGGTATTTTCAACCTCGCCTTCCAATCTTGTGAACTAAACAAAAATGGAAAGAATGAATATACTTCAGATTGTAGGTAAAACAGAACTCAATACACTTCTAAATGGTGGAAATACAATACAATGACAAGAAGCAAAACCATTAGCACTGCAACTTAAGAAAGAGGCCAAAAATTTTGAATTTCTATATTACGCAGCGAATCAAGGTTAGGTCTGAAAATAAACAAACGTGTGGAAACTCATTTGATTTAACAAAATTTCAGAAACCAAAATCTGCTCAGCAAGATGAAGCAACAAAGTCCGTACTTCGTGACAAGAAACCTAAACGTTTTGCTCAACCCATGTACAATCACATTTAAACTACAAACCAGAGAAGAAACAACTCCAATATTTGTTAGCAATTTCCTCATTTCCTCCTTTTACACATACGTAATACTCCATAACGAAAACACACGCACATAAGACATTAATCTAATCTATGAATCACTCTGTTTCAGAATCCTAAGTTGACCATACTCACCTCATTCTGAAAACTAAAACAGTCCGAAGCTACTAGTCCAAGACCACCAGCATATAATTCCGTTTTCACAACATTACTTGCAAACACCACAAGATTCCACAACCATCTCAGTCTCTAACACAACCCATTTCAGCTAAAAAACAGGATAGTACAACCCAATTCCATAAACTTCATCCAGCATGGTAAACTCACACAGCACTAAAACACCCAACTTATTATTTTAAATATCAGTAAATATAAACACAAAGTACCAATGAAAAAATGCACGCACCTCGAGTCCACTGCCTCGGACTGTACTGTCTTCTCGACCTCGTCGACATTCGAATCAGCAACTCCGCCCAATTGACCTCTCCTCAACCACTGTTGCTGCTGCTGCTGCTGCTGTTGCGGGTGCTGTTGCTGATGATGTTGTTGCTGGTGATGCTGCTGTTGCTGGTGCTGATAATACTGCGGCTGGTTCTGAACCAAACCTCTCTGCACGTACTGCTGCTGAGGACCCCTCGACTGAAACGCCGGATTCGCGTTCATGGGCCCGCCTCGACCGGCGCCGATCCCCGGAGGATACCTCCCTCTGTTGCTATTCATCACTACGATTCAGATTTAAGGAAACTACCAACAAAAAAACCCTAAAAACCCCAAAACCGCCACCCAAGAAAAAAAAATACAGGAGGCGAAGTTAACTAGGGTTTCACTGGGCAGAAAGATCGCAAATCGGAGAGAACAAAAGTGGGTCTTCTAAGAAAATTTCAAAAGAAAAAAGAAAAACTCAACTACAATAACGAAACCGAAATGAATTTGCAGACGAAGAATCTGAAACTTGCACAGGAAAATTCCACACAAACCAAAAAAAAAAAAAAAAAAAAAAAGAGGAAAACCGAAAGCGAGATTCAATTGGAGCAAAACGAACAATGTTAGGGTTTGCTTTAGAGATCCAGAATCCAAATGAGTTGAATTTTTTACACAGAGAGAGAGAGAGAGATTATGCTTGAGGAAGAAGACGAAGGAAATGGGATTTCACAGCGAAGAAGCAAAAATGTCGAACTCACTCACTCAATCAAAACCGTCTCAAGAATATCAAAGGAGCCTCTCCCCTTTCTCCTCCTCTCTAGGGCGTCATAAAAGATTGTGTATTATTTGCTGACTGGCCCTCAGTTTTTATTATATTCTTGTAAAACCACCGACCTTCTTCAAACCTCTCTTTTTTTTTTTTTTTTGGTCATATATTATTTTTCTTTCAAATATTACCTGATATATTTTACTTTTATTATAAATGGAATAGACTATGTTTGCTGCATATGCCAATTTTTGTTGTTCAATAGTTTATGCTTGATGTCATGTTTGGCAAAATACATGATTTTTCTTAAATGTGAAATTTAATGAAGGTTGAAGATGTTTTTAAGATATTGTTCGAGAAACTATCTGTTATTTTCTTCGCTGTTAAAAATATAAAACTAGTGTTTTAAAAAATTCTACTTCTCTAATATGCTGAAAAGGAAGCGAAACTAACAAATATTTTCAAAAAATATAAATACCAACAAGCTAGTTTAGCTTATATGTACTGCATAACTTACGAATTTTTAGACTCGTCGTATGAGATAGATAAGTGACTACTATATCGGTATTTCATCCGTTTTTTATTTATTATAAGATAATTAATAACTAATAAGACAACGAAAAACAAAATAAGGAAAAAAAAGAAGAAAAATCCTAAATGTTATTAAGTGAATTTTGCGGAAGAATCTTAAGAAGAGCAAGAATCTCTCCAACAAAATTCTAAATTTACCTTCTCTCTCTTACCAAAATTATATAATCAATCATTGTCCATTTTTCTTTTATATTTTATTTTAGGTGAAAACGTCAAAAAGGAGCATAAAAGGACTTTGTGCAGGTCACAAAAGAAAGGTTCCAATTTTTTTTTTTTTTTTTTCACAAAATAATGTAAACCTTAGTATATCTAACTACAAAAATAAAATAAAATAAAATAAAGAACATAGTGATATCTAATAATATGGTAATCTGATGTTATCCGTTGCAAAACTACAAACCAAACAAGAAAACCTTAAAAAAAATGAAGAATCACATGAAGCAGGAATAAAACCAAGTACTGCTGTTATGTCATTTTTATAGCGTGCAAATTATTAAGGCAAAAGGACGCTTTTCTCTATACTGAAATTGAATATTGATGTATGGTTCCAGATTTATCTAAAGTTGGGTTTGAGATCGTGATACGTGATTATACAAGTTATATTGTCCTCTTTGTTTACCCAACTCAAATGGGTGTTTTACAAGCAGAGTTAATGACTATCAGAGAGACTGTCATTTGATCATGTCTCGTAACCAATTCTCTTCAAGTATCTTTGCCTATTAACTCTCATTTTATTTTGGGTGCTGAAGATGTTCTATTTAGTGATATTATTGCTATATTATTCCTTGTAAAAGATTCTTTTTATTGCCATATATCTAGAGATATTAATAGAACGACCAACTCTCTTGTTAAAATGGGTTCGAATTCCTCTGTTTGTGTTATTGGGGAAAGATCTCTTCTTCTTCCTCGCATTCGTATAGACATTTGTACTTAATATTCATTAATCTTTTAATCCAGGATCCTTCTCAAAAAATTAAAAAAAAAAACTTTTTTCCTAATTCCACTTTCTTTTCTGAGACATAAATTTACAGCACCCATTTTCATTCGTGGAAAGTGAGTGAGCAATCATAGCTAATAACTTTGTATATTACTACTTTAACCCTCTTCCTTTCGAGAAATTTGGCTTTTTGTCAAATCAATTTCCAGTAACTTGTAATATTTTGATCATTCTTTATAAGAATACCAAGTTATCTCATCATTTTGTTCACTTTTCTGTTCATTTTTTCACTTCAAAGTTCTTCTCAAAGTTACATGAACAAAAAAGAAAAAAAATAATTCAAATACTACTAATACATGACAAACTCACATATACACCTCACAACTAGAAAAGTGAGATTCAAACAGTTAAACACCAACTTATATAATGTGATGTCGTTTATTGGTTCACCCCCTCTTTATCGCACAATCTAAAATTTTCCATTTTCAGCACCAAGCTTATCTTCTGTAGCTGTTTCCTTGGTTGATGTAGACTGCATTCTTAGATTGTCAACATTTTCCTTCAGTTACTTGCTATCCAAAGCAGCAAGAATCTCTCTCTTTAGCTCTGCTTCTTCTTCTTCTTCCTTTTTTTTTTTTTTTTTTTTGGTGTGTGTGTGTGTGTTTTGGACTCAAACCCTTTTCTATACTGCCCTTCAATTCTTCGATTTTCACGCTTAGACCATCTTGATTTATAACCTTATCAATTTCCTGGTAAATCTCTTTGTTCAAATTTGACACCTTCTCCTTCAACTCTAGAGGTGGTGTGGCAACTTTATTCTTGGTCACCCCAACAATCTCCAAGTTAGCTGACTTCAGAACCTCCATCAACTCTTTCATAGCTCTTTCTATTTCTTCCACGAAATCCTTATCCAATGGTACTCCCTTTGATAAGTTTTCTTGAGCTTTCTTCAAGTGTTCCATCTTTGCTTTCACCTCAGCAGGAAGTTTCTGGTTGATCTCTGTTTTCAGTTTCTGACTTTTCTTCTTCAGCTCAATCAGTCTGCTAACCATGTTTAGCTTTTCAAGCTTTTGCTTCAAACCAAGATATGCACCTGGCTGTGACAAATTATGCCTAAATTCTTCCATAATTTTATCCACTTTCTCCTTATTAAGAAGCTGGTTTGGTGGGCCAGTTGGAGTTTTAGATAATTCCAACTTGACTGATTCAAGCTTCTCTTGTAAGCCCATTGAATGAATGCATTAGTTATTTCCTTGTCCACATCTTCCTTCAACTTTTCGATTGATTCGATCATAACTGGATCAGAGGACCCCTTTGCTTCAATAATCTTCTTTTTCAGATTCTCAATCTCTGAATCTATATCAGCAGCCTTTGGCATGTTAAGCTCAGATGGCTTTATATTCCGTTTTCTCTTAGGATCCACAGGTTTGTCTTCCTGGAAGCCTCCAATTGACCGGAATTTGAGCATTCGGAGGGGGAGCAATTCATCTTGGTCCAGCTTTGTCAATTCCTATGTACATTTGGTATAGCTGTTATTGGTAAGTGACTAGGAATTCAACAAAGCTAAAGCAAAATAGCTTTTTGAGTGGTCGAAATATGATCAATATACACAAAAAGATGTTTCACAAGAAAATTAGTTGATCAGTTGAGTTTCAATTAAAAAAACTCAAGCAGATGTGTTTAATGTAGCAGAGTTTTGTCATGTGGAAAGGGTCAGTCATGGTGGAAGAGGACAATGACAGAGGGAAAACTTAAGAACTTTCCAACGTGGATAATGAAGAGCCTTTAAAATCCATCACCATTTAACACCTTCATTTTGTTGAATAAATGAGTTGTTACTTCCAAGTATGACACAAAAAAAAAAAAATCTGTGAATATAGTCAATGTATGGAGACACAAAAAAAAAATCTGTATGGAGAGACAAAAAAAAAAAAAAATCTGTGAATATACTCAATGTATGGAAAATATAGATTATGTAAAGCAAACACCTCCATTGCTTGGTTGATAGCAAACTTAATCTGTTGGGAAGTCCATACAGGATCAGCATGTGCACCACCCAAAGGCTCCTGCAAACAGCATAACAGCACATTTGGTGTCCAAATAGATCTCAAGAGAATAAAGTTTCATTGAAGAGACTAGAAACGACAAATCCCAGGAGGGCAATTCTGATATGTGGTCGATAGTGAGTAAAAGCCATATGAAATTTGAGTGTTTCTTGTACTATATATATCAACATCTGAAACCATTACACTGATTCAATGAAATCATATTTTTTGTTGCTGATGACCATGATCAGATGCCATAATCTTTGTTAACAATTAAGGTATAAAACATGCTGCCAGTGGCTGAAAGGGAAGACTACCAGAGTAGAATTCTAGAATCTCAAAAAATATTATTGATATCATTTTTTTGAGAAAACTATGAACTATATCAACCTCGAAAGAAAAAGCGTGTAAAACTTACAGGAATGATACCATCGGCAATTTTGAGTCTGTAATGCTCTTTTGCTGTTATCCTCAGCTTTTCAGCTGCCTATACAAGTGAAAACAGGTTTGATAGAACTTAGGAAGTGATCCACAACCTTAACACCATAATAATATAGTCATGTATTTACCTTGGGAGCTGCTTGAGAAGATTTCCACAATATTGCAGCACATGCTTCAGGGCTGCTCCGAGAAACAGGGCCAGAAGAAACATATTAAGAAATTTTCAGTATTAAGTACATAATGATCGTCGTCGATTATAGTGAAATTTGAAAAATAATTCATGAAATGAATTGGCTCAAATTGAAAGTTAGGAAATGAAGTGGTTTTATAAGTTCATAAACTACTGAAATAGACTATTGACATGTTAGACAAGTTATATTTAATTTTCCAAATAAAAAGATAGAAGAATAAATTATTATCACCTTGCAACATAGAAAGCTGAGTTCTCAAGCATAAACAGTTTATTGGAACAAGCAATGGCTAAAGCCCCACCAGAGCCACCTTCACCCATAACAACTGTTACAATGGGCACCTTCAGACCGAACGTAGTTCTCAAATTATGCGCTATTGCTTCACCCTGCATCAAGTATTAAAGGGAATAGGCCAATAAATGAACAAAGTAAGCAACAATGGCATCATTTTAGTACAGAAGTTGAATACAAACTTGACCAAGTTCCTCAGATTTGAGATCAGCAAAAGCCCCAGGAGTGTCAACAAATGTAACAATTGGAATACCATGATGATCAGCATATTTCATCATTCGTAAAGCCTTCCGATATCTGCATGCATTCAGTAAAAGAGCAGACTCTTAAATTGAATCTAAATCTGACGTGCTGCTCATTCTTATACTTAAAATTTTTCATTTTAGTGGATATTTGTATTCACTTTTATTTGCCACCCTAAATCCAATTTCACAATGAGTAAGAAAAGGGAGAATTGCCCAGCATCCAAGACAAACATGGAATCCTTTAAGCAAGATATACGTTTAATACCATTGAAATGTTGCATAGAACTTCTTGGACTATCAACATTATTTTTGACTAGAAGATCTTGATTTTAACGGTTGCTTAATTGCTTTGAGCCTTTCTGAATTGACCATACCCGTGTGGAGTTGGCATCGCAAAATTACGAGTGATGTTCTCCTTTGTATTTCTACCTTTTTGATGGCCTATAAACATGCAACTTTTGCCATCCGTGCTCCCAATAACGGTCACAATAGCTGGATCATCATAGCCTGCACGATCCCCATGAAGTTCCACCCACTATAACATCAAAACTAAGAAGGTAACTAAAACCGTTGACAGAATGGTCCAACCTTGAAACATATCAGAAATCTGATGAGACTAAAGATACCTTCTCTGTTATATTTAGTATATGATCAAGAACAGTTGGCCTATTAGGATGCCAAGCAATTGTTAGTCGTTGGATCGGTGTCAAATGCATATACAAGTCTTTCAGAGCCTGAACTTGAAGTTAAGAGAAAACTTTCAAGTTAAATATCTCATTGTTGTCAAAAGTAAATTATTCAATTATCTGGGTCCTACATTGCTCGGAACAAGTACTTAGAACAGATAGTTAACCCAATTTTAGATTTAAGATTTTAGGTGTTATTTTCACTTAGGAATCATAAAATCCGTTGTTTAGTGTACATAAAGGCTCCTATAGTATGTTCTTGATTTGACACGCAACATTAGCTTCAGTATCAAACTAATATAGGACCTTATAGCACATCTAATTATTTTGACTCTTCAGAAAAGATTCCAGCTGCAGTATTCAGTCACTGAAGCTGAACTTAAAATTGTCTGAAACAACTACAATTTAACAATGACAGTAAACAATTTACATAACATTAGATGTAGAAATTGCTTTTGACCAGTAATGCTATTTTACAGTTTGTAAAATCAACATGAATTTCACAAAATGATTGCAATTTGTAACGACAAAAAAAAATGCAATAGAAGCCATGAAGCTGCAGAATTCACCTGTTCATATTTGTGCTCTAAAGCACCAATTTGATCACTGAAGTCTAGACTGGTTTCTTCAGCCATTCTTTGTACCTTCAAGGAATGGTTGGCACAATATGGATAAATGTTAGACAACAAGTCCATATTTAAGTGCTAAAATGCAAGTATGCAGCCCTTACGAAAGTATCCTTCTAAAATATGCAGGGGTTTAAAATGTCAGAGCACTTTTGAACTGAAACTGCCCAGTGTTTTCTTCTATACAGTGGAATTCAACAGCACTTAACTGAGCTCTAAGCCACTATTTGCGTTTGAGTCATTTAACATGAAAACTACAACAACTTCAAGTAATCTCGAAGGTGCGCAAACAAGTGAAAGGAAAACAACTGACCTCAATAATTTTCTGCTCAAGATCAACAAGTGGCTTCTCGAAAGCTAGTGTAACTGGTTTTGGTTTTTCAGCCAGAGGCTTGAAATGAGACAGATAACTCAAATGCCCACTGCTTATATTCGGATCGATGTCATCCGGCCATGGATAGTCATGCTTCTTCCCCTTTCTAATTTTGGCATTGACACAAAAACTTTTCCTTTTTCCATCTTATAACCTGTTGAACTTTTCGAAGAAATACCATTTACCCTCCTTAAAGAAGTACTAAGCAAATCACCAGCAAATATGTTCTTTCCAAAATACAAATGGGGCTGTGCAAAGCTATGATGATGGTTGGCTCCTGTTCTTCCACAATTTCCAACAATTAATGATTGACTACTCATCTCAAACAACAATTTATCAACTCATACCCGAAATAACGCCCGCGGATTGTATTGTTCACAAGCCTAAATCCTGCGTTTATGTCAAGTAAAGATTCAAAAAATGTGGTATCCCTTTACAGTCAAATATTTCACTCCGGGCAATTTCCATTGACAAGATAAACAGGGAATTCAAATATTAATGAGAGAATCTAGAAAATGGGCAACGAAAAACAACACCTAATTATAGAAGCTGGGACATCCAAATTCAAAATCTAACTCGTAAGCAATTGATTCAAATGAGAGGGCATGAGAAGTTCCAAATAAAGAGTTCCTTAAATATGACATGGAAACCATTGCTAATCAAAGTAATCATTACTTCTCCTACAGAATATAAGTATATAACAATAAGATTATAACAATGTGTCAAATAGACCCAACAAGGTAACAACCCCGTAACGTATAATTCCCATGTTTTTTTTTTTTAACCTCAATTTTCTTAGAAACCAAACAGAAAGTAGGCATTTGGTTACCTCATAACCAGAGCTGCTCAACTTCAGAGTTGGAAAAAGCTGAAAAGTCTCAATTCCTTTTTAGATACTTAGCTTTGAATCCATAAAACCCAAATAATTGTTTTGGTTTTATTATTATTATTTTTTAATTTCTCTATTTATGTTTTAAACTCCTACATTTGTAGTCCAACTAGACAAGTCGAAGTAGGCATACAATTAGAGAAACACAGCGCGTGAAAATCTGGAGGGGACGTAAACGGGGTTATGGAAATGGAACAGCGGGACTAGCACGTGTTGTAAACGCGCTCTTGCTTAAGGTGATAAAAGTATAGCCACGTCATCACGCAATAGGATAGTTCCATTGAAGCCCAACAACCATTTTGGCGTGGTTTAGAGTTTTGGTGGAACGGGAATATTGGAGATTCTTATGTTTGGTATGAAACTCGATTAAGTAGTACCAACGGGGCAGGGGCTCACTCACTTTACTGGGGGGAGGGTAATAATGTGAAAGCAAAGCAATACTGTGGAGTTGATTTTAAACAATTTTACCATTATTTGAGCTTAGTTCATTTAAATCTCAGATTAAAGAGAAATGAGACACAAGAAACGCATTGTCTACATCCATAGGACCACGTCTCAACTGAAAAATCTATTAAGCAACAATAAGATTCAATCAATGGTCTTAAACAAAAACAAAGCTAAAGCTCCTTTCCAGATGTTGCCATTTTGCTCTTCTTTATGCTCTCCGTGAATGATCCGAGTTTCATCAATCTCCCATTGACAAAGAGTCAGCTGAAATCCCTTCACCGAGTATAAAGGATATCAAACTCCCTTAGACATCAGTAGTGGCTCAAGATCCCTCTAAGATGCTTGAACTCTCTGTTGCTTTAAAATCAGAAAATAACTAAGAATAATCCATTTAAACTTAAAGCATATTTACTCAGAAACTGGACTGTGGGACTCGTTCCCGAACCTTATGCCACGAGGAAGGCCACGTGGATCGCACATGATCTCACCATCAGCCTTTGGGCCATCCAAGGTTAGGGCCGAACCCCTCACTGACCCCAGACGGTCCGACCCAGTCAGACCCCAACCACGACAGCTGGGGGTCAGAGGCCCCAAGGGTCTGCTATCTAGGAACAGCGGCCCTTATCTCAACAGTCGGAAGGGTCAGAGGCCCCAAGGGTCTGCTATCTGGGAAC
>JXTB01000378.1:397357-441625 GCA_002914805.1 Parasponia andersonii
ACGACCCAAGAAAATGTGCGAAGAGAAAAATCGCTGCCCACCAAAAATCCGCCAGCAAACCTCAAAAAATGATCGTACTTTGGGAATCGAATTGAGTAATAAAAAAAAAACTGTCGATGACCCGAGAAAACGTACGAAGAGAAAGGGGGGAGGGTGCAACCAAAAAGCTAGCCAGCGGACCCCCGAAGGAACACTTTAGGCTACACGAAGAGCTAAGGGAAGGCAAGGTCAGAATCCACCCGTTGGAAGTGGATCCTCCCTAAGGAATGTTTTGACTACACGAAAAGTTAAAGGGAAACAGATTCTAACCAAGTAAAGATCTATCTTTGCATGATCAAGATGTGAACAGATTTGGAATCTACCCGTTGGAAGTAGTCCAGAGACAAGTCAAACATGAAAGCAAGAATCAAGATTAAAGCCTATGTATTATGTCCTAAAAATACAAAGTACGTGAGTAATGGCGGTGAACACTCAGGAGCCCTACTGATGAGGCGCAGGTTTAGAGCGGACTCTTAGGGAGACATCGGAATGATAATGCCCAGTTTGTTCTCGATAAGGGCCAAGCCCGGGCCTCCTCCTCTGCAACGACGGGTCTAAACAATGGTCAACTAACCCCTGGAGCTGGCTCCGAGCACGGTCCCATTTGGGGTCGGAGAAGTCTAGCCACACGAGAGGGTCGAACTCTGCCAAAACAAGTTATAACGAAAGTTACAGTTCTGCAAAACCGGATGAACCAAAGCTTGCACCCCTATGTCCGAATCCATTCCGAGTAATCATAACTCGAGGAAGGCTCACTAATAACCCAAAATCGAGTCCTTACAGTCAGTTAAACAAATGGTGGGAGGCAAAAAAAAACAGTCTAAAAATGATGGGGCGTTCTTTGTCATTTATTTGAAGGGTTACAACAAACGATTAGCTTTACAAATGTACATAATTGGGGGGGGGGGCTAGTTACCTCCATCTGAGGAGGCGTGACCGACCCCGACACTTGGATCGGCTTCGGAGAAGAGGGGCGTGGCCGGATCGGATTCATCACTGGACACGACGACCATGTCGGACCCTTCACCGATTGAGACCCCGAGGCTAGGCTGAATGACCGGGGCTTCCGGAGTTCGATCTGGCAGACCAGAAGCAGGGATAAGCTCTGCGGCACCAGGAGCAGACGTAGAGGGCCCATCCTTTTCCGCAGCAAGCATCTCCAGCACGTCCGATGGGTATATAATTTTGATCTCGTCCCCGAGTTGCTGCATGTAGTGCTTGATGGAGTAGTGGTCCCTCTCGACGCCTTTCTGATCGTCAAATTGGTCTGGCGTCACCACCTCAGTATGGTTTTCAAATTCTCTATTCTCCCAGCCAGACCTATAACTTTCCGCAGAAAGAACGTCCACCTGCTTCTGGTACCTTATTTTCAACTTCTCTGCATCCGCCAGTCTGTCCTTCAGCACTGCCAATCTGAGCTCCGCCTGCCACTGTGATAAGTCGACCAATAAAGAATTAATACTAGTGAGGTCTGTGCAATGTTTACGAGACGCCTCCACCTGAGCACCCATTAGATTTTTATGGTCCAGAAAGAGATATCGGTTTACCTCATGGGACCGATCAAGTCTACATTGTAGAGCATGGGCTTCTAGCTTGGCCGCCGCCTCAGCTTTTCTCGCTTCCTTGGCGTCCTCGACAGCCTGATCTCGAGCGATGAAGGCCAGTCCCATCTCTACCCCCGCACTCTGAAGCTCTTGCACTTTGATCCTCAGCTCGCCCTGAGCCAACCTGGTGGCTTCGGACTGAGCAAGCTTGTCCGCCTCCGCTTGAGCTAATCTCGCCGCTACCTCCTCGCTCCTGGCTTTCTCAACACTCATGGCGTGCGCCACCGTGCTGCTAACCCTCGCTTCTTCGAGGCCCCGATATATGTCAAAATCAGACCTCAATTCGGTGAGGGCGGCCTCGCTGCGCTCGGCCAGTGCGGAACGGGAGCTCAGCTCTTCGGTCAGACCCTTGACGCGAGCAGAGTAGAAAGACCGGATGGCGGACAGCTGCAAATTAAGCAACAAAGGAGGGGGTCGGCAATTATCAAAGGCGTTGAAAAAAACATAAAAACACCCAAGTGTGACAGACCTGTGCGAGAGTGCGGGTGGTGAGAAGCTCGACATTCTCTGGGGTAAGGGCCTCCAGCTCTGGCTCCGTGGCTGGATCATCCCTTTGCGCATCATCCACGCCCAGGGAACACTGCCCCTCCTCAACGGCCATAAGGGCATCCTCTCCATCCGCCGGGTGCGCCTCCAGAGCAGGAGCGATAGGGATAGAGGAAGGCCCGGAGCCGTCAGGAACGCCACCGAGCACGGAGGGAGGTGGTACACCTCCTCCAGACTGGCCGCCGCGTGTCGACCTTTTCCTCCTTAGAAGGGTCAGCGTCGCCCCATCATCATCACTATCGGATGAAAAGACAACCTTGCCCCTCTTCTCCGCCCGACCCTCTTCCTTATTTGACGAGCCGACCTCGCGTTGCCGCTTTGTAGGGACCGAAGAAGGGGAGGAGAGTCTAGATTTCAGTCTCGGAACTCCCCCACTGAGCTCGGCGATCTCTCCACTGAGGCTAACGGCACTCGATTTCGAGTCGGAGTCAGGGGTGGGGGAGATCACAGCTGCAGACCCCCCAGTCGGACCAGGCGTCGTCGCTTCCCCGTGCGTGATTAGAAGGGCAGACGGCCCTCTGGCTGGAGATCCGCCGGCGTCGGGGCGGGGAACCACTGATTCTGCTCCTCTCGTATGCACCACGAGGCGCCGGCCAGCGGACGCCTTGACTTGAGCTTTTGACACCGCGGCTCTCCCTTTGATGGGAGAGGGACCGGCTGACGGACCCATCTCAGAGCCTGTGAAAAATAAACAACGAAGTTAGTCTGCGGTCACGGCCTGACTCACAAAGATTCAAAGATTTAAAAATAAACTTACCCCTAACCCTTTTGGGGGCGGCGTTTTCTTCCTCGCGGAGCCTGACGCACTCCGCGGCCACAAGCCTCACGGCCTCCTCGAGTTCATGATTAGACGGCGCTACCAGATCGTTGGTGCCTGCCAGCTGGCTTGAAGCCACAACCTGCCGACTCACCATGGTGATCCGATCACTTTCGTCCCGGTGAAATCGGTTCAAGGCGGAGGCGTCGAGCCGACTCCTCAGGTGCTTGGTGACGACCCAGGTATCCAAAGGAAAGGGGAGGTATGAGACCATCCTGGGCATCAGGTTCATCGTCAGGGCGTTGAGGACGGCTTGAATGTGCCGACATTCCCCCGGGGAGCTGAAAATTATGATCCCCTTCAGACTTTTGAGCCGCCCAGCCGACAAGTGCGCTCAAACCTGCTTTCTTCTGCTGAGGCTGCACAGGGCAAAGTAACATGAGCAATAAAATCATGAGAGAACTCAGACCCAAAGATCATAGTCTGATACTTACTCTGCAGGAAGACTGAGGGGACTTGGAAATGCTCCCCGTTCACCCAGGGGGAGCACCACGCCCCTCCAACGGCATAAAGCCTGGCGTGAGAGTCCCATTGTTTGTCTGACCGCGGTAGCCCCTAAAAGATGTGGCGCCCAGGCAGCGGCTGGAGATAGAAGTTGGGGTAGGAGCCCTTCTTAGGAATGAGAACGAGTTTATAAGCATAGAAGACCACCTCCAGGTCGATATGCGTGTTATAGATAACCGACAGGGCAGAGAGCCCTATCAGAATCATAATCCCGTTTGCATTCAGTTGCATCGGATGGATCCCCGTCAGGGCAAAAAATTGATAGATTAGAGGGGGAAGAGGGAATCGCAGGCAGTCCAGATGCTTCCTGCCCAAGACGATGGAACCCTCGGGGGCGCAGGGGCGAAGGTACCAGTCTGCGGGACCTTTAACTCGTTGAAGCGTCACTCCTCCAGGGAAGCAGAGCTGCCTCCTCAATGAGTCTAACTCTGAATCCGTAACAGATTGCAATTCCTGATTTTGATTCGAAGCCATTGTTCCGAAAAACGACTGGAAGAGTAAGAGTCTTTAGAAGAGAAGGAAGCAGAAACCTTGGGGTGTTGTGAGATTGGGGTGATTGAAAATTTTGGTAAAACGGCAAATAAACACAGTTGCGGTTTTTAAAGGGGAGAAGCCGAAAAGTTTTTCTGGAAGAGGAAAGAATAAAAGAAACCGAGCAGTCAGAATTTCAAAATTCAAACAGATCTCGTGATGAGAGATGGCGTATCACCGCATCGGGAAAAGGGAACCACGTGCGTCCTTCAGGTTGGAGAAGCAAAGAGACGGTTTTCCCACTTGATAGACACGAATCCATCAAGTAGGGAAATGGGGGCAGTTGTGGGACCCGTTCCCGAACCTTATGCCATGAGGAAGACCACGCGGATCACACGTGATCTCACCATCGGCCTTTGGGCCATCCAAGGTTAGGGCCGAAACCCTCACTGACCCCAGATAGTCCGGCCCAGTCAGACCCCAACCACGATAGCTGGGGGTTAGAGGCCCCAAGGGTCTGCTATCTGGGAACAGCGGCCCTTATCTCAATAGTCAGAAGGGTCAGAGGCCCCAAGGGTCTGCTATCTGGGAACAGCGGCCCTTATCTCAACAGTCGGAAGGTCAGAAGCCCCAAGGGTCTTCAGACTGGATACAATGGAAAGCGACCCACGGCTCCAGACCCAGACAGAGCATTTAATGCGATCCTGGGTAAGTGTGTGTACCAAGGACAAGCCGTCCTGACAGAACGGCGATTTGCCCAAATCTTACTCCTGACAGATTGAAGCTGTAGGAGGCGGCGAAAATCAGGCCACGGTAGCATAGAGGAGATCACAGAAATCTCGGCCCGTGACTGTTAAAAAAGATCTTGAGGTGAAAGGTACTCACTCCTGAGATAGAGAACCAGGCTGTTCACTATCTCAGGACTACACATATAGAAGCCATGCATTCCCGAGAGGGGCATGTACGCACAAAAAAACTGATATATATAAAACAGTCTGTGAACAAAAAGAAAATAGATAGATACTCGTACAAAAGTATTTTCCTTGCTACCCAACACAAAGAAAAACTACTGACTTAAGCATCGAAGAGTCTTTGCAGGTAGCCACCCCCGCCTCTCCGATCTTGCTTGGAGTTCAGAGAACTTTGAGATAGCAAAGACACGTGGACAGTTGGAGAATACAGCGTCAGCAGTTCAAGACACGTGGACGGCTGGTGAGAAACCGCTCCAACATGGACATTACCTCTAATGGTGGCCTGTAGTCTTGACCGGTCATTGTCTTTCTTCTGTGTTCCTATAAGCTACGAAAATGATGAAGAAAATGAAGAGGATTGATGGTGTTCAACACTCTTTGGCCATCTTGAGGTCTCAGCCGAAACCCACACCAAATGAACACAGCCCCCCTTATGCACAAACTGGTCAACGACTGGTTTTTATCAAAGAATGGGCTCGGGCTTTTTCATATGTGTGGCAGATCCCATCCTTGGCCCAGTGGGATGACCAAAGTATTCAAAGAGTGTGAAATTATGAGCTTCATCCATATTAAAATCTGGGGTTCATCCCATTATGGCCTAATTAGCAATAGTATGCAAAGTTAAATACAGACAAATATAGTTATTTTTAACATGCTTTAATTAATATACAGTGAGTTTCTAGTGATTATACTATAGTCCATACAAAAATATTTCAACATTCTCCCACTTGGACAATACAATCATACAAAAATACTCACTTAGCCATAATATATCAAGATACGAGAATATCTTATAAATATGAATAGCCAAAACTAATCATGCATAATGTTGGATTGATAGAATATAAATATTACCCACAACTAGGCACTAGAGATTCACAAAACATGGCAACGACCTTCATATATGGATTCACCAACAATATATGTGTTGAGACTAAAATCAGATGTCTCTAATTATATGTCACTTACCAAATAGACATATGTGTGAATACATCATAAAAGTGAACGAGATCCATATCATGCAAGTATTACATAAAATATAAACAATCCGCATCAATTAATAATATATTTATCATACACGAATGGCAATAAACTCTCACTAATTCAATACAACTAAAGTTGCTGACAGTACCTCATGGGATGCGTGTTCTCAAAACACACAAAAGGTTGATCTTTAGCTAGTAAATTCACCAACATGTTATTTGTATGTGTGTTCTCAACAGAAATAAGATTGCTACAACTCTATCTCTAACAAATAGAAACTGTATATTAATAAAATTAGAGCTAATAATGCTCCTCAAGTTCCAAGAGAAAGATAGAGTTGTAGAATCATAATCATAAAGTTTTAGCAACCTCAAAACAGAGTGAACTACTATGAATACTAAAAAAAAGTTCCACAGTTAGATTTCAAAACTATTAGACTCATAACATGCCATAAAAAAAAATTCTACCTCGATGAGTGAGGCAGTTATAAATGTCCAATTGACGCTAAATCACATAATAGCTCCTTATACCATCATCAAAATATACATATAGATGGATTTTATCATACATGCAGCCTATAATCTCGGCGTTACAAATCCAACTATGTCACGAATATCGGCCTATCAATGGATTAATCACAAAATAAGATCCTGGGTACAAAAAAAAAAAATCACTCAAATATCTAATCAGCATGCCCAAAGAAAATACAGCATCATGGCATACGCGTACTTGAGTGTATATATATATATATATATGTACACAAACACACACATCAGACTGCTAACAGTAGACACATAGGGACTAATCATACATAATCTCTCTCAAAATAACTATGGGACTTTCGACCTTTCACAATTGTCACACTTCATAATTAGTACTTTCAATAAAGAATAATAATATCTAGAATTGGATCTCTATATAGAATTTGATCAATGTAGATTATAACACCCATGATTAGAATGTCCTAGAATTGCTAAGTGTTACTTGTTATTAATTGCATTTAATGTTATTTAATTTATATAGTATTTGTACCTAACTTGATTCTATACAGTGATAATGTCCAATAGTGCTCGATCGATGTTTACGTGCCCTGATTTAAAATTATAACGTAAAGTTTACATTTATTGTATATTGAAAATTTTTATTTGTCATTTATATTTTGTTATGAGTGCACTATGAATCTAATTGTCTTACATGCCTACTAAAATTTTTGTAGATTCTTAAAATAATAATAATAAAAAAAGAAATGGTGTAAATAATATTATTAATGTATTTATTTGAAGTTATTTAAATAAGTAATTATTGTCATTAATGTTATTAATATTTAATTGACACAATGTGGTATTTAATTTTAATTTAAGTGTCGTGTAAAAAAAAATCATTTATGCTATTATTCTATTTTTGAATTTCATATAACATATATATTTATATACAAATTAATATTTAAATAGAAATTAGATATATATATAATTTAAACTTTAAAAAAAACAAAGAAAAAGGGAAGGCTGTCGTGAGTTATTTATATGACTTATAAAAAAAAGAAGAAGAAAATAATAAAATAAAATAAAATAACATAAAAAGAAAAATAGAAAAAAAAGAAACATATTATTAATGGGATTTCAAGTGTATATATATAGATGTTTATATTTATTGTAATGCCCCAAGTCCCACATCGGGTATGCTCTGGGAAGATCATGAGTATTTAAGTGGTGGTCTATGAGTCCAAAAGTACATTCAAGCTAGCACTTTTGGGTGAGGCCCAGTGGTGTTACATTTGGTATCAGAGACGACCCATTCCATACCTGTGTGGGCCTTGGAAGGCTGCCACGGGCCGAAATCATGGTGAATGTAGACCCCACCCATAGGGGTAATATGTGGGCTATTGAATGTGGACCCCTTAGTGAGGACGCTAGACCCTTAACGGGGGGAGATTGTAATGCCCCAAGTCCCACATCGGGTATGCTCTAGGAAGATCATGGGTATTTAAGTGGTGGTCTATGAGCCCAAAAGTAACTTCAAGCTAGCACTTTTGGGTGAAGTCCAGTGGTGTTACATAGATTCTCTGAGATAAGTTAACAATACCATTAGAATCATATGAAGAGCCTATATATCTAGAACATATGAGGCTTTTCTAAGATTCTTCATATCTATATAGCTAATCAATAATGATTTTTTCTCATATATCGAGTTAGAATCTTTAAATACGAGCATAATATCTATAATATATAAAATTATGAATATGCAGTTGCTCCACTGACCTTTACATGTATACAATGATCAATAATATTCTCTAAAAACACACTAATGGTGACAATCTCATCAAATTTACAATATCACTATATTAATGCCAATTCCAATCCATAACCAAAAATTATGGATCTAATAAATTAGGTGCTTATTACTAAATATCTCAAAACCAATTAGTGCAGCCATGTAAATACTCAAACTTCATTCAAAATACAGTTCACATGTCCACTTAATGAAGTTCCAAGTCAACACAGTAATAATTGCCAAAAAACCAATAAGGTGTCTTTAGTGGAAACTAATGAGAAGACATCTCCATAACCAATGACATCTCCATAACCAATTCTTCTCATTTGCTAAAACTATTATCCATAAGTCTTGCTTACACTTCACTTAAATCTCATAATTACGCTTGGTCTTAGACATTTACATCCATCCAAAAAGTTAAAAACTATTTTAAATTCAACCAAGCACCATATTTCCAAAAGACTCGAAATTCATCTCACCATTCATGGTATCATCCATAATAAGAACTGAAGACTGCTAATGGCTCACTGGTAGATTATCATATTAGAGGTATAATCAATGTCAAACTCTTGTTCCTACCAATAAACTATAAAGTCTCCAAAACATTGTAGGTATATCAAATCACTATGATCTCCTCAAAAGATACATATCTCTTCATTCGCATATAGAGTTATTAAGAGTCACTAGATCATAGGGTATAACACGAGTGACTATATATTTCTAGTTAATTGGATGGCCAAAAAAATTACAGCAGAAACAACAAAAATCAAGATAATAACACAGAATATTCCTTATCGAATTAAATCTCCCATTGCCCCTAATTATACCAAAAACATCAATAAAACTGACAACTTCATCTGACTCAATCATCATGGTGGTATGAGATAGATAATCAAATCTATAATCCTTTAATCACGTATGAATCATTATAAATCCATCCTTAAAAGATATCATAAAATATCAAGAAATATGTAATTTATATTCTTTTGCAATACTATAGTATCCAAGAGATCTAATTACTATCTATAATACCGATCAATATCATATTCTTAGAAATATCTTGCAAAAGGTTTAGGATTATATTCTATCTTATTTTATCTCTCATAATAACCACTATGGTCAGACTTTATCACTTTAATCTATTTCCCACGAGTCAATTCTTTTAGAGTATTAAGCTTAATATGACCATAAAAGGAGCAGTTATCTATAAAGACCTATAGTCATCTATAATCTTTTATAACCAGGTGGAATTAATGATCCAAAAAACTCGATATGGATTAATTCCAGAGTAATTGCACAAGTGTCAATCTAACTCTTATAACTATGACCGTTTACTAATCATTAAAGCAATAAATATGTGCACAACAATCTTGAATGAGAAACATGTAATACACCACATGAATCTTACCACTGATATTCCAATTTGAAAAACTAGAAACGTGATCCACTTATTACACCAAATATATAAGAATTTCGTCTCTTAGACATTTAGGATCATTAATGGTGTAATTAATTTTTCAATTATGAAAGAAAAGTATATCCTAATTATCTAAAATAAAATCAAGTTCCTCCAGGATAAGAGAAAAGTAGACAAGTACATATAACGCTAAAAGAATATCATAAGCCTAGTCATAATCAGACTATCTCTAAAGTATTAACTTTAAGAAAATATTTACCATCAAGTGCACATGTTATTCCAAGACTAGTTGGAACTTAATTTTCATCAATGATATTCTATCCTTTATTTTATCTTTTTCTCTAACAAGTATTGTGGTTAACTCATCTAAGTCGATTACTTCTCATAACAATCAAGTTTTATCTATAATCAATTGCTCCTTCTGAGCATCATGACTTGATGTAAACGAAAAAAATCAGAAATCAAAGAGTTCTCCCAATAATCTATACGAATTCTTATGAGCCATAATAACCAAAAAACACCTTACCAATGTGATCATTAATTCCACTAATACCATCACAAAATGTGGAATTCAAAATACTTAAAAGTCTATACTCATCATTGCAAAGAAAATCACCCAAATTTCTTACCAATAATCTCAAGAAAAAACCTTAGCGATCTTATTCTCAAAAGTTGTCACAAACTAATTATTCCATAAATATCTTATTAACATTAAAGAACACCTCTTTAAGTACTCTCACTCATCATAGAGTTTCATGGCATCAATAAGCTATAAATAGTGGATTTTTAGAAGTTCCACAAACTCACAAGGCCTAGTCTATTTACTTTAACACATTCATGTTATCAAATATAATAGTCCCATTTAGTGTCAAAATGACAAAGATACAAGGATTTCTTACTGCTAGAGGAAATACCAAGAGCAATATCACTAATATGCATGTAAAAAGAAGATCATGCTATTTGCTCTCCTCTCAACTTTCAAATGATCCAATCAATAATGCGATCATTGTATGCTAAAGTCCCTTAAGCAAAACAAGGACTCATATACAGGTAAGAATAATGCACTAAATGCCACAACCAAATACATCAATCCATTATCAACAGGATAACAAAGATTTTACAGTTCATGACATTCAATATACCTCCTTCACCAGTCTAAGCATCATACTAAAACAATAAAAAAATTATCGACAAAATAATTTAATTGTGCGTATAGATCTTAGTATTAATTATGATCAAACAAGGGAGAATAAACAACAATAATCACAATTTTTCTATCAATAATCTGACATACTCAACTCACGATAGACAAGTATAGAAACATTCAGAATCCGTTAAAATCTCACAAAATTCAAACATGGCCATTCCTGCATTTATATTGTCAAGAAAATAACAATCACCAAAATGCATAAAATATGCAATAATTTATAGATTATCCATATAATATGCCAAAAAATTTATTTGTCATTTATAATAAATTTTCTAATAATAAAATGCAGCATGTGACAACAAAATATAGAATAAAAAATATGCTCAAAATTAGCCAAAAGTGAGAATATAATAATTGATGTAATTATGTTCGACAATTTGACAAGTTTAGCCTTACGATAGGCGAGTATATATACTCTCATAATTGTCACAATTTGACAATTAATTATGCCACATAATATAAAAAAAATTTCAAACTAAAATTCAAGGTATAAAATTATTCAAAATATGCATACATCCATATGTAATATGCACACAATCAAAAGTGACATAATTATCAAACTATGCATATAACTATAAGTAATGTTAAAATTAAATATATTAACATATAACTAGACATGGTCTAAGATGGCCGAACAATGCATATAATAATGCCAAGGAATTAATTGAATTAATTTAATTCAAAAATTGTGAGATTTATTATTTAAAACAATATGCAAAATATGTATAATAATTTGACAAAACATTTCATAATGGCCAAAATTAACAAATAGTCACACAAATAATTAGGAAATAAAAAATAGAGCAAAATGTCAAAAAAAGGTAGACAAAAATGATCTTACACGCGCCAAGATTTTTTTTTTAAAATTTTTTAAAATCTGACCGGAACAAAATGACATGTTGTTTTGATAATATGCCAAAACAAAAAAACGATGTGTCATTTTAAAGAAATAGCAACCAAATGACATGTCGTTTTGATGAAACGACAGCCAAAGGGAAGAGTGAAACGATATGTCATTTTTTGCTATGAACCAAACGACACGTTGTTTCCGTACAACGACAGTTTTTCTTCCTTCGATCAAATGATATGTCGTAGAAGTCGTCCTTAACCTCCAGCCGGGTCTATCTAACTCTATTTGGACTCGTGTGACCTGATCTGACCATATCTTGGTTTATGTTGCTCCGTTTTCGACGATTTTTGTTGGTGTTTGTTGCAAATTTCATTTCCAATTGGCTTTTAACATTTATTTGGCAAAACAATGCTCCAAAAAAGTAAAAAATTGACAAAAAAGAGCCATTTTTAAGTTTTTAACAATTTATGAAAACTAAAAATAAGGCAGCCAAAGCACTTAAACATCATGAACATGAAGCCCACAATACATATTTGCTGTTCATAGTAAAAAATATGATTATTTGTGCTAAAATATAATTCTATGAAAAATGGGTTTATTTCATGAAAAAATCCAAAAACAATTCTGAAAAAATAAAAAAGCAACCAACAGAATAGCTTTAAGTTAAATGAACTGGCTCTGATATCAATTGTTGTTTTATAAATTAGAAAACAGCTAAGAACAATCCATTTAAACTTAAAGCATATTAACCCAAAAACTTGACATTATCTTTAATGGTGGCCTGCGGTCTTGACCGACCATTGTCCTTCTTTTGTGCTCCTGTAAGCTATGAAAATGGTGAAGAAAAATGAAGAGGACTGATGGTGTTTAACACTTCTTGGCCCTCTTGAGGTCTCAGCCGAAACCCACACAAAATGAACACTACCCCCCTTATGCACAAACTGGTCAACGACTGGTTTTTATCAAAGAATGGGCTGGGGGCTTTTTCATATGTGTGGCAGATCACACCTTTAGCTCAATGGGTTGGCCAAGGTATTCAAAGAGTGTAAAACCATAGGCCTCATATGTATTAAAATTTGTGGTCCATCCCACTATGGCCCAATTAGTAATACTATGCAAAATTAATTATACAGACTAATATAGTTATCTTTAACATGTTTTAATTAATATACAGTGAGTTACTAGTGATTATGCTCTAGTCCATATAAAAATATTGTAACACCCCCTTCAAGTGAGAATTGCTATCCCACCAATATAAAGGGATTTCAAGCTTTTCACAGGTTGAGGGGATTTCAAGCTTTGGCCCCTCCGGAGTTAGCGGGATTCCGGAAACAACTAAAGGAATTGCTTGATGCGGGTTTCATTAGGCCCTCCAAAGCTCCTTTTGGTGCCCCAATGTTGTTCCAGAAAAAGAAAGATGGCTCACTAAGGATGTGCATTGATTACAGGGCTCTTAACAAGGTGACGGTAAAGAACAAGTACCCCATCGCGCTTATTACTGACTTATTCGATCAATTTGGGAACGCTAGATACTTCTCAAACCTTGTTCTGTGCTCGGGATACTACCAAGTGCGCATAGCAGAGAGAGATGAGCCCAAGACCACGTGCGTGACAAACTATAGTGCTTATGAGTTCTTAGTTAGCCATTTGGTCTTACCAATGCACCAGCTACCTTTTGTACCCTCATGAATAAGTTATTCCATCTCTACCTCGATCGGTTCATGGTAGTCTATCTTGATGATATAGTCATCTATAGCAAGACCATGAAAGTGTTAGGAATATGCCCTAGAAAGCAATTTCTTTGTTTGGCATTTTAAACAATATTTATTGGATTTAAGTGTTATCTATTTGTTATTAATAAATTCCATATTATGTCCCAATAATATACATATGATGTTTATGTTTTCTATTATGTAAACATCTAAAAGTTTCCATGACTAATGAGTAATAAATAATTGTTCGTGTGAAGTGTTCACATGTGGGAGACTAAATTATTTATTTTATTATGTCTAAATTAAAAGTTCACATTCTGCAAATAAAAATGGAATACTTTATTTTGGGATAGAATGTAGTTTGTCTATTTCAACGGGATTGATGAAGTCTCTAATCATCGAAGTGTCTAACTTCGGATAAAAACACTAGTGCATTATAAGAAAGTTATAAGTGCATTGAACTGGATCAAGTGAAAATAGAATTTGAGGTTAAGTACCGTAACTCAATATTCTATCTTTCACTAATCTAGTACTATTGCAAGATTACCTTAATCCTAGTGATTGTCAAACTTGCTTTCATGAGTCTTATCTTTTTGACTTACTAAAGGACTAGTTCCGATTATATGGTCTTGGAAGATAAGATTTGTGAATTGACGAGAACGCCTTTCATGATTTGGACACCATGCATATAATGTCACTTTGAGTTTTTTAAAGGACTTGGATAAAAAAAAACAAGGTGCCAGGTATTCACTTTATGAATTTGACTGTGTTTGTATGGGCAGTTATAAACATCATAGTCAATTATTATCCATTAGATGAACAATGGCAACTCAAAGGTAAATATATACTAGAGGGGAAATACAGTAATTTCACCACACTAGTACGACATTGCATCGGAGGTATATTTACAGGTATAGTATATGCTAAATGGATCAAGTTAATTAAAGTGTTTATTAGTTTCACAGAAAATATATGACATTTAGTCTAAGAGTGCAATATTGGGCCTATCGTGGAGTGCCTCAATATTAATGGACAAGGCCCAATCATAAGAAAGAGTTAATTATGATTATGGATAGTTGGCCCATTGGAGCTTAGATTATTTGGATCCATAAGGTCCCTTATCTAGCTCACACATAGTCTAATAACTAATTGAATGGTCAGTTGAGCCCACTAAGCCCATTAGGGTTCATATCTTTTTAAATACTTAAGAGAAAAATTCTTCTAAGTCTCTCTAAGGGTTCTAAATGCCACTCATGCACAGTAACTATTCTTTTTCATGTGACAGAGAGAAAAAGAGAGAGTGGGAGAGACGAGCCACCGCGGGAGAAGTCCTGTGTTCGTTTATGGCCGGTAAGAAAGAGATACCCATGGTCGTAGATGTGCACTCAAGGAGAAGGAAGATCTCTTCCAGATCGTTCGCTCATCTCTCATTGGGAATTAAGAAGGTGCCCATACACCGGATCATTTAACGGGCTCTAGAGAATAGATGGGAAGGCTCAATAGTTGTGAAGCGCTTCTATGTTTTATCTAAACCAAGATTTATGAATTGATTTATGTTAGATCAATGATCCTACGTTTTTATTTTGTAAAATTTCAAGAAAATTTTAAAATACCTATTTCGCTGCGATCTTGATTTGTTTATAAAACTGTGGAAATCGTTTTCGGTAAAATCATTTTTTGAAATTTATTTTTCGGAATTTTTAGCAGAAAGAGAACCTAGTATATTTGAGAAAGGTGTTCGGGGTCTTGAGGGAAAACCAACTATTCATCAAGAAGGATAGATGCTCCTTCGCTCAAGATGAAGTGATGTTCCTAGGGCATAAGATAAAGGATGGGAAACTTATGATGGATGAAGCGAAGTTGCAGCCATCTAAGAGTGGGAACCTTCTACTAAGGTGCCAGAATTGAGGACTTTCCTCGGACTTATAAACTACTATAGACAGTTCATAAAGTCTTACTCAGCAAGGGCAACGCTACTTACTAACCTACTTAAGAAGAACAAGTCTTGGGAGTGGATACTTGAGTGTCAAGTCTCATTCAAAAACTTGAAGAAGGCAGTGAGCGAAGAGCCGATTCTCAGTTTGCCTGACCACTCTAAGGCATATGAGCTTCACACGGATGCCTTTGACTTTGCTATTGGTGGAGTACTAATGCAACAAGGGTGTCCAATTACTTACAAAAGCCGCAAGCTCAATGACACTAAGAGATGCTACACGGTGCAAGAAAAAAAGATGATTGCCGTCATTCATTGCCTAAAGGTGTGGTGACACTACTTGTTAGGTACTCACTTCACGATCATGATCAACAATGTAGACTACTTTTAAACTGAGAAAAAGTTGAGTCCCAGGCAAGCTCGGTGGCAAGACTTCTTGACAGAATTTGATTATAAGCTTGAATACAAGTACTGGAAGGCCAATGTGGTGGCGGATGCCCTAAGCAAAAAGGCAGAGCTAGCCGTCTTAAGCAAGCCCGATAGCACCTTGATAGAGAAAATCAAAGAAGAACTAGAACACGATGTTCTTGCAAAGAGCTTACTGCCTCTAGTGATGGAAGGAAAGATGAGACATTTTTGGTTGAGCAATAGACTTCTCTATGCCAAAGGCAATCGACTCTATGTGCCTAAGTGGGAGAATTTAAGAAAAAAACTTATCAAAGAGTGCCACGATTCCTTGTGCACTACCCACCTAGGTTAGAAATGCACTCTCACTCTTATTAAAGCTATCTACTATTGGCTTCAACTGAGGGATGATGTTGAGGCCTATATACAAACTTGTCTTATGTGCTAATAAGACAAAGTGGAACAACAATCACTGAGTGGATTGTTGGAACCTCTCCCTATTCCTGAGAGGTCGCGAGAGAGTGTTTCTATGGATTTTATCATTAGCCTACCTAAGTCGGAGGGCTTTGGCAGCATTATAGTGGTGGTTGATCGCTTCAGCAAGTATGCTACTTTTATATCTGCTTCACTTGATTGTTCTGCCGATGAGACCGTGCGGCTCTTTATGAAGCATGTCGTGAAGCTTTAGAGAGTCTCGTCAAACATCGTAAGTGATCATGATCCCTGAGTCATGGGAAGGTTTTGGACAGAATTGTTCAAGTTGATGGGTTTAAACTTGAACTTTTCTACTAGCTTTCACCCCTAAAGTGATGGCTAGATGGAAAGGGTGAATAGCTTGCTAGAGCTATACTTGAGGCACTTTATGAGTGCCAATCAAAAAGATTGGGAAAAATTATATGATGTAGCCTAATTCTCTTTTAACCTCCAAAGGAGTGAGTCTACAGGCAAGAGTCTTTTTGAGATAGTTATGGGTCAACAACCTATGACTCCACATACCTTAGTGGTAAATTACGGTGGGAAGAGTCCTGCGGTATTTAAGTTTGCTAAAGCATGGCATGAGCAAGCGGAGTTGGCTAAGCCTACTTGAACAAAGCTTCTAAGAGAATGAAGAAATTGTTGGGATTTTTGCCCGAAAAAGCAGATTTCCAATTTGACCCTTTTAAGTACAAACAACTTTCTCTTATATGCAATTATGATATTTACTAGAATAAACTATCTTAGTTGAATAGTTTATTCATCTGAAAAAGATTCCATAACTTTATATATGTATAAAGAAACAAACATGATTAAGTGCTAGTTATGGGGAGACTTGTTTTTTTATCAAAAGTCTAAATGAAGAAGTTTACAATCTGTAAATAAAGATGGAATACTTTATTTGCTACAGATTGTAGTATTTATATATCTCAACGAGAATAATGTGTCTCAAATCATTAAAGTATCTGACTTCTGATAGAAACACTAATACAACATAAACAAGTTATGTATATTGAACTGGACTAGGTAATATAAAGAATTGGAGTGCCATAACTAAATTATTATATTATCACAAACTAGCTCTTAGCATATAGATCTTAATCCTTGATGTTTGACCGTACTTGCTTTCATGGGTTATAGCTTTTTGATATGTTAAAAGACTAACCTCAATGAAATTAGAGGTGAACTCTGGCATATTGGAGGTTATGACTTATAAATTGGTGGGAACACCAAATAGTTAAGGACACTGTACATTAATGCCACTTTAGGTTCTTCAAGATTCATGGAATAATTAAATCTAAGATCTTAGTATTCACTTTGTGAATTGGTAGATAATTTTGTCTAAATGGCCATTGAGAACAAAATTATCGACAACATTATTCCTTGATAGAAAGATGGTAACTTAAAGGTAAAATAGGTTTTGGAGGGGTATAAAGGTAATTTCACCTATCCAACTACGACATTGTATAGGGATTCTATATATGGTATAGAATATGTTAGATGGATCGGTTAATCAAAGTTAGTTGATTAAATCTCTATAAAAGGCATGCCATTTAATCTAAGAGTGCATTATTAGGCTTTTAGTGGAGTGTCCTCTTTACTAATAATATTTATATAAATACTATAATAAGAGTTATTATGTATTTATCATATTATCGGAGCTTAGATTATTTGGATCTATTAGGTCCCTTGTCTAGCTCAATTAAGCTCATTAATTGGTTGGTAGTATTTGTGCAATTAGTTTCATGAAACTGTGTAAAATAATAATTCTACACAGAAGTTGGTATTTTTATAAATAAGTTTCATGAGTTAGACATATTTATAAAAAAATACACCCAAAACCCAAATTGGAGAACAAGTCCAATCCTAATTGGATTAGGGTTAGCAGTTTTGGGTCCCATATATATAAGATATATGAGAGAAAAAACTACATAGTAACTCTTAGAGAGTCACACGCATAATGCATAGGGAGAGAGGAGAATTCGGCACCCTAGGCTAAGTGAAAAAGAAAAAGTTTCCTATCATCTCACAGTTCCATCTCACATCCTAGTGTTCCATAGGATCAAGAAGGCGTGCTTGATCGTTCTCCTACATAGGTTTCAACTTGGTGCCCACTCATCTTATCAATCAAAAGCAAGAGTATAGATAAGAAGATCTAGGGTTGGAGGTTTGATCACCATCAACAAGGAGATTAAGGAGGAATATGCTACAAGAGGTAAACCCTAATCTCATCTCTAGGGATTTTGTATCTAGATTTGATTTATGTTGTACATGATATTGTATGTTATGCATGTGTGTTGTATGGTTATGAAAAACTATTTTCATGTAAAAATTTTAAAACCTAAATCCGCTAATATCCGCTGCGTTCATGATATAATCATGTATTTTCTATATCTACATGCATACATGATTTTCCTAAGTGTTAGGTCATTTTTTCCGACAGAAGTAGGCCGACTAAATCCCCCTCCTGGCAATAGTTTCAAAAAGGGTTGGTACGCAAATACGAGGGCCATTTCTAGTACTTAAACACGTGGGTAAGGTCTCCTATAAGCTTCAAATCCCTGCTAAGTTAAAGATTTTCCCTGTCTTCTATGTTAGCATACTAAAACCCTATCATGAAGACGAGGAAGATCCTTTAAGAGGCGAGTCCAAAAGGGCTCCTACTGTAGTGGTAATCTCTTTTGATAAAGTGGTGGAGTGTATTTTAGCTAATTGCTTGATCTGCCAATGTGGTATTCCTAATTATCGAGAATACCTTATGAAATGGAAGAATTTACCCGAGGCTGAGGTTAGCTGAGAGCATGAGGATGTCTTGTGGCAATTCAAAACCCATATCAAGTGATTCAAAGTCGATAGTGCGACAGGAACGTCTCAAACTTAAGTAAGGGAGGGTGTTATGCCCCGCTTATTTGGCTCCCTAAAATCAAAATGTTACTGCTCATGGCTCTAAGGTCCTTTATATATATTGCTCACCCAAAAGGATAGAAGAAGATCCTAAAACTTGCTGGACATTTCTAGAATAATCAAGAAAGGTCTTGGCCATGCTAGAAGACTCTAGATGACGCTACTAAGTCCTAGAAGACTCTAGACAAGGATGGATGGTGCTAGATGAGTTGGACGGTCCTAAAAGCTCCTAGAATAACTTGGAAGAGCCAAGATGGTGGGTGAACTTCCTAGAAAGACCTAGGCCATGCTTATTGTAGATTTATTTATGTAAATATCTTTGTAGATATTACCACTTTATTTGAGAATACTCTAGACCCTTTATAAGATTATGCCACTTGGCACGATCATAACCCTTGGTTGATTTAGGCTTTGTCTATATAAAGAACCCTTGGGTTTATTTACACACAAGTCCCATTTGTGAGAGTTGTAAGTATTCTAAGAGTAATACAAAGCTTTCATTCACTCAAACTCTCTTATCCTTGCTACTTTATCTCAAAGCTTACTCTTATCCTCTTTCTTAAGTGTTAGTAGGTTGACTTAGTGCAATGGATTGTGCTGAGTGCTACACGATTGTCTAGTTTAAGGTTAGGGTCACGACAAATAGCTATAAATATAGTCATTGGGCCCAATGGTAATATTACCTTTGGGTCTTTATTTTTTTGTTTAAAACTATTTTTTTTTAAAAGAACTTTTTCCTATACTATAAATACCTTACTCTCCCACTCTTTTTTGACATTTATAACTTTTAAATATTCTTTTATTCTCTCATTATTTTTCTCTAACTATAATTTTATGTTTTTCTCTCTAATTATACTATCTAATTACTATTTACTAATTTTAATAATTAGTAATTATATTTTATAATCTTCACAACTCTTAAAGCTCAATTCAAGGTACGATTCAATTTATCACAGTTATCTTTTTTAATTTCATTAATCTGTAGTATATTTAGTTATTTACTAGTATAATAGTTAATAGTTTGTAAAAAATTAATATAGTACTATGTTTTTAATTTTCATTAACTTGTAATTATTTACAATTAAAGTAGTAGTTCATTAGTTTGTAGTTGGAAGAAAATTTATTATAATATTATCTTTTTAATTTCAATTAATTTGTAATTTGTAGTTGTTTATAATTAAGTTAGTAGAAAGTTAATTATAATAGTATTTTTTTTAATTTCAATTAATTTGTAATTGATTGTTGAAAATTAAGTTAGTGGAAAGTTTATTATTATATGTTCAAATTAATCAATTCAGTAATATATTTATTTTAATTCTATATTATGAATTCAAAATAATTAAGTAATATATAATAATATGTTTAAATATAGGATATAGATATGTCAAAAAAAATATCTCTACTGATTTGGAAATAAATGCTAATAAAGAAGAAAACCAAGTTCGCATAGCTGAATGGGATGACCAAGTGCTCGAAATGCAAACTAATCCGAATTCTAGTGGAAGTTGTTCCCAATTTTAAGATAGTTGTTCGTCGAGTGCAAACACGATCTCCAAATGTGCAAGGACAACTTCTAATATATAGAACTATTTCGATATAGAATTCAAAGATGAAGTCGATGGTAAGAAGACAAAAATAGAGAGATATAAATATTTTAAGAAATTATTAATTGCTAAACTATATCGAGACTGCTCATCTGAATATACATAATAATGCATGTGTCAAAAAATACAAAGGAGACAAGGAGCTCACTTAATCAATATTTCTATTCAACAAGAATAGTTCATAAATTCTTAAAACTATGATCTTTTAGTAGCTAGCAAGTCTCTAGCACATTTAATTACTATAAAGGATTTACCATTACAATTTGGTGATTGGAATAACTATGAAGATTATATTAGAAGATTTTACTATCCAAACTTTAAAAGAGTTTTTAGAAATACCACTAGAAGTGATTTGATTAAAGTTTATGAAAATATGCATAAAGAATTAATATATGAATTAACTTCTTTAAAATTTTCATTGCATTGACATATGATATTTTGGGGTGCTAATTCCAAACAAGATTATTTAAGTATAGTTGTACATTATTTAAATTCAAGATGGATAATACAAAAAAAAATAATTGATTTTAGAGTCATTGATAACATACATACTGTAGAAATTATTAGAGATACAATTTTAAATATTGTTAAAGAACATGGCATAGCGAATCACATTATCTCCAATACTTTAGATAATGCTATCACAATGCGAAGGCCATAAAATTGCTTAACAATTTAGCAAGTTCATACATTGAAGAATTCATACTACATCAACGTTGTGCATATCATATCATCAATCTTATCGTTAAGTCAGGTATAGATGTAATAAATATATATATGGAAAATATTCAACCTATTATTGCCTACATTCATGCCTCTAATCCTTACATTGTCAAATTTAAAAGATATTGCATAGCCTAAATATTAGAACCAGGAAAATTCTAAGTTGACATGCCCCTAAGGTGGAATTATATTTATTTAATGTTGAAAAATGTATTACCAGATAAAATTATAATTACTATATTTTATAATTCAAAAATGGGTTCATTAGTATTGAAATATGAAGATTAGTTTATTTGCAAAAAAATTTTATACCTTTCAGACCTTTTTTATGAAGCTACTGTTGCTTTATCTGGTATTTATTATCATACTTCTCTAATTATTTTACGTCATGTATTTTATATTGTCAAAATATTTTGTAAGGAAAGATGTGACCTTATATTTGAACCCATTATAACATGTATGCAAGAAATATTTTTGAAATATTAGTTTCTAATTCCTTTATTATATTCTTTTTTTTTTATCTTTATTTTAGATCCTATGGGTAAATTAAATGATCTTTCTAATTTAGTTTGCTGCATTGCTACATGTTTTAAGAAAGACTATAGTTTGGAATATACAAATACTCGTGACAAGCTTTTTAAAGTATATAGTATATATAGGGCTAGGTTTGGCAGAACATGTAGTCAACAGTAACATACTCCACAACAAACTTAAGAACAATCAAAGAATAAGCCTTTTTGGAGCATGACAAGTTCTCATTTTTAAAGGTATAGTCATGCCTAATCATTAGCATCATTAAGTTTAAGTCTAACATTATCATCAACGAATCCACCACTATTCTCTGAGCTTAACCACTATATTAAGCTAGATTTCGACATCGACCCCGATGATGAGAATTTCAAAGTTTTGGAATGGTAAAAACGTCAATCAAGATTTTCGGTGCTTTCATAATTAGCGCGACATTTTAATTATTTCACTGTCTATGATTTCTTTAGAGTCTAATTTTAGTACGATTGGAATGATAGTAGATGAGTGAAGGACTTTGTTTGTCCTTGACATAGTTAAGGTGCTAGCATGCATTAAAGATTGAGAATAAGTAGCCAATCGAAATCAAGAAACTATTCGTATTTGCAGTAAAGAATTGATCAAAAATTTCAATAACTTATACACGAATGGTGATGATGAGTCATAAACTCATAATTAATGATATGTTAGTTTTTTTTTATATAATAATTTGAATTGTAATCAATAGTCATCAATAAAATCAAATTCAAAATTTTAAATTTATTTATTTCTTTATCTTTTTGAACATTTTCATTATAATTCTAAATAATTTTCTTGATAGTTTTGTTTTTAAACTTTTTTTAATCAATTATTCAACTTATATAATTTATCTTATTTAATTATTGTTAGATTTTTAACAATCAAAGAAACATGTTTATGTTATTTTTTTTTTAAAAATTCAATTAAAAAGTTTAAACTTAACTTTTTTTAATTTTTCCTAAAAAATAATCTAATAATTGTTAAAAAAAATAGGCCGAGCATGGGCGCGACCCGGTCTTGACCCACCAAAGAGCTCGACGGGCCAACGAGCCGGACTGAGCCATATTTTTCTTATGGACCGGCTCATTTTTTCGAACGGGTTGGGTTGCTCTTTCGAGCCCGTTATGGGCAGGTTGGGTTTGTCACCTCTATTATCAGGTGGTAGTCGAAAATTAATGTGATTGCCAATCACCTTCCTGCTTTCTTTCTAGAATGTTGTGACGAAAAGCATGACTAAGGTCGTTGCAACTTGAGAAGACAACTTTGCCATTGTCGGGGTAAAAACTGATCAAATCAGTACTCATCAATCACTTCTCTCCCAGTACTGTAGTGCGGCCAGCCTTGTCATGCACTAGTCTCCTAGACCATAACAATCTTTTTAGAACATTACTAGTGTCGTCTTTTCTTATCCTTTCCCAAGGTTTCCACAAGTTTTTTCCACTCGCCCTTGTTTCACTTTAGTCAGCCTCGGCTCAATTAACCATAGCTAGCCGCAGCCCACACATACTTTAACGAACATCTTGGCCTCACAATGATCTCTTCCAAAGTCGAGCTGGGGGAGATCGATACGATGACATGTAGCGTTGAAATCAAGATTGAATTTGACAGTGATTTAAGGCTTGAGTCTCCCTTCTAGTTAGTAAAAATTGCTTACATCATAATAAATGAGCAAAACCTTGTACTTCTATGGCCCCACCTTCTTGCACGACAATCCAAACTTGACGGGGGGAGATGTTTCTGGATGGTGATTATTGGGAAGTATAAACCACAACCTGTTAGGAAATTATATTTCCTACGTTGGGCTATATTATTTCATAATGACCTAATATCCTAATATGTGATTTAATAAAGATGGCTCAAAATATCTAATTGGGTATGGATACCAATGTGGATATACTATTAATTACTTAGTTGGGTTTGATGGATATACAACAGGAACTATCTAAAGAACTTATTAGGGTTATGGTCCATGCAGCCAAAATATCATGTACGCTCAATTCCCCTTAACCCATCATTAGTTACAGAGAACTCTATTTTAGTGACATTAGGTTTTAGGCTACAGAAGCCCAAAACCCTCAAGGCATCATCTCTTATTCACGTTTCTACCTTCGGCCTCTCTATCTCTAATCCTCTACAAATTAGCCATGGACTCAGGTATATTCAATAAATCTTAACCTGTTAATTAGCATGAATGATTTAGGGTTTTTATTTGGTTTATTTGCTATCTTAATATCATCCAACAAATGGTATCAAAGCGTGTTTTCATGTTAAATTAACTAGGTTAATCATGCGGGTCTCTAGTTTTGATAATCTATGCCTATTAAGTTTTCTAGGTTTTAGATTATTTATACATGATCTGTGTTTTGCATGATATGTTGAATATTATAATATTTTGAGGGTTTATTTCCAGGTTTTAGGGTTGTTAATTATGAATATTAGGGCTTAAATTCATTGTTTTGAGGTATTTTGGCGATCTGGATGATTTTCGAATCGGAAAATTTTTTTAGAAAATTAACCTAGCACCACGGCACTCTGTTCATAGTGCCGCGGCACTATGTGACATAAAGGCAAGTGCCATGGTGCTGCACTTGCAGCGTCGCAATGCTTGTAATACTGGTAAGTGTTCTAGGATCAACTAGAGCACTAAGTGGTGCAACGCCAATTCAGTTTTGGGCTAGCACCGCGGCCCCAAATGGGCAATGCTGCAGCTCTGTCTTTTCGGGTATAGGGGTCAATTTTTGACCCAATTTCATTATTTTGACCCATTTTTGGGTAGAATTGAGTCGTTTTTGAACCAATTCAAGGGAATCCAATCTAAGATATGACCAATAAAGATTAATTACCTCAGAGTGAATTTAAGTAGTGACCCACATTTATTCGTTGAAAGCTCTATTTAGATTTTAGAGTTGAGAAATGTTATAAACTCAATTGCTTTTGTTTATGTTTATGAAAACCTTATTTGGATTGGGCTTTTTGGATGATTTTCATTACACCATTTATCTTATATGTTAGATTAAATACAATAAAGCAAAAACTTGCCAAAATAACTTTTATTGTGTAGTTTTATTTAGTCTAACATATAAAGATATTGTAGGTTTGTTGTTAATACGAATAACTATTGGCTCAAAGGACGGTGGTCATTTGGCACGACAACAAACACACCTGTGATAATGAGTATATGACAATTGTTTGGTTTCTATGTGGATAATAAATTAGCCCAAAGGAAGGTATATTGTTTGACAGGATTTATTGTCAGTATTTGATTATTACACCTGAGAGTACCACTTGCAGGTTAATATGTCGGCCCAAAGGAAGACTATTAATATTGCATTAGGTATCTTGTGATGGTAGCCCACCTTATGTGATTATATGATATATGTCATATTTGCATATTTTGTGATTAAATTAGATGCCTATATATATGAAATTTAAGTTGTGAGCATAGTTAAATTATGGTTTTATTTTTTTGTTCTCTATTCATTTTCTGCTGCTAGTATTCTGCTAATCTGAGTACAATCACTGTGCTTACGGGTACACACTTTAAGACCTGGAAAGAGAATGTCATGAACGTATTGGATTATATGGATCTTGATCTGGCACTCAGAAAGGACCAACCCATTGGTCTTACAGAAGAAATTTCAACTGAGGATAAAAAGAACTATGAGTTATGGGAAAAGTCCAATCGTATGAATGTCATGATCATAAAACAATCTATTCTAGAAATCATGCAGGACTCTTTGCCTAAAAGGGAATATGCTAAGGATTTCCTTGGTGCTCTTGAGAATTATATCTTAAGATTGAAAAGAGTGAGATGATTAGTACCTTAGGGAAACTCATCTCAATGAGGTACAATGGCAAAGGAAATATACGAGAGTACATCATGCAGATGTCTCATTTGGTTGGCAAGCTTAAGGAATTCAAGTTAGAAATTAATGAGGATTTGATTGTGGCCTTGGTTTTACCTTATCTTCCTAATCAGTATGGGAATATACAGACTATATACAATGCCCAAAAGGATAAATAGAATATTAATGAGTTAATAGCCATTTGTATTTAGGAGAAAGAGAAAATCAAAGCTAAAAGGCCTAAAAGTGCTAACTTGACCACTACTTCTATGGAAAAGAAGATGAAAATAAATAAAGGTAAAGAAGTTGTAGTAACTCCACCTACCAAGGCATAAAAGAAGCAAGATGAGCAAAGTTACTTTTTTTTTATGTGGAAATGGTGGACACCTGAAGAAAGATTGTACTAAGTACAAACAACCAAACAACTATGTGGGAGGCCATTGGGCGACAACCAAACAACTTCAATAGAGGCCATTGGGTACTTTAGATTGTCTTTAAATTCTGGAAAACATTAGATTTATATAAGACTTTTATGATATCGTCTTTAAGATGGAATTTGGTTTCAGTTTCTATATTGGACAAATTTGGTTACTCTTATTCTTTCAGAAATAATTTATTTAGTCTTATTCTTTATTCGAATGTTATTGGTATTGGTGTTCTTATTGACAATCTTTATATGTTAAATATCCAACTCTCTATTAATGAAACTTTGCATGTTAATTCAAGAGATACAAAACGAAAATTATCTAATAAGAACTCATTGATGCTATGGACAGATGCTTAGGACACATTTCTAAACAACAAATTGAACGTCTTGTGTTTGATGAGATTGTTGGTTCCCTTGATTTGGTAGACATTAAAGTTTGCGTTGATTGTGTGAAGGGGAAATAGACAAACATTAGGAAGTTAGGTGTCAATAGGAACTCTAACGTCTTAGAACTGATACATATAGATATATGTGGTCCATTCCCTAAGGTTTCTTGGAATAGCCAACATTACTTTATCACATTTATAGATAATTATTATCACTATAGGTACATATACTTAATTTATGAGAAGTCATAATCACTGGACATATTTAAGGCTTGTAAACTAAAGTTAAATATCAGCTTGATAAGAAAATTAAGATTGTCAAATCTAATTATAGTGGTGAGTACTATAGTTTGTATGACGGATCAAGTGAGTAATGTCTAAGGCCTTTTGCTAAGTATTTGGAAGAGTGCAGTATCGTCTCGTAATACACTATGCTTGGGAAACCTAGCATGAATGGTATTATTGAATGACACAATTGAGCACTAAAGGATATGGTAAAGAGTATGATTATTCATTCCACCTTACCAGAATTGCTATGGGGAGATGCATTCAAATACATCATATATCTTTAATAGAGTACTGAGCAAAGTAGTGGTAAAAACCCCTTATGAACTCTTGACTGGGTAAAAGCCCAGTATAAATCATTTATATATATGAGGTTGTCCAATTGAGGTAAGGCCTTACAGGCCGAATGAAAAGAAACTAGACTCAAGAACCATAAGCTACTACATTGTAAGGTATTTTGAAAGATCCAGAGGCTATAAGTTTTATTATCCCACAGTAAAGTCTTTCTTGAGATGGGAAATGCCAAAAATCTTGAGGATATTGAGTTTGGGAGGGAAGATAAGGTTAGGGACATTGTTTTTGAAGAGGAATTGGTTCCTCTTCCTATGATTGCGATTGATAATGGCCAGGATACTCAGAATCCTGTTCCTGATAATATTATTGATGAAGATATAATTGTTCCAGTTCAAGATAATGTTGTTGGTTGGAATGTGCAATAATAAACTCACACACTCCGGTGTAAGTGCACACGATCACAAGTAATATAGATATAGAAGTAGAGTGTTGAATCTACGAGGATTGATTACTAAGTCTAAGCTAAGTATTAAAATTGGTCAATTCTAACTTTATCCAAACAACCGAAATATATATTTTGTAGAAATAAAACTAAGGATACTAAACTATCATGTAAAATAAATGAAAGTAAGTAATGAGAAAAATGTCTAGGTTTACTAATTCTCCAACCTTCCTTTAAATACATAATCTCCCAATTTCCTTCTTACATTAATTAATCCGCTAGAGTTGTCAACCGAAAATTCAAATGTATTCACAAACTCCTTTCCGAGACATAAGTGAAAATACCTAGACAAGCTAATATGTTACTCCCAATATAAATTGACTAAATTCATTAAGTTTAATTATTCTTACATAAAGGTTGCACAAGTTATATAGGTATATTCCTATCCTATGCAAACTCACCCCACATTAGGTGATCTTATATTATTTTACCTAAGTCCAAACCTAAATTCTCCTTCCTAAGTTCATAAAAGTTTCACTCAAGAATCTATTTAGTAACCAATTAAATAGAAATAATAAGTATAAGGTAAAATAAATAACTCAACAATGAATTTGATTAATGAAAGGGGAGAGAAATATAAAAACAAAAGATTCAAGGTCGGTTTATATAGTAAAATTAATATTTAGTTCATAATATAAATTGAGAACAATAAAATTTTAATATAATGAATTCAAGAAATGTAAAATATCAAAGAGAAAAGAGTTTTAGAATTCCATCTCTTTGAAGAGCATGAAGGTTTTCATGGAGGATGTTAATCTCTCCCTCCAAGCTTAGTTCTTGCTTCTTAGAATTTTCTCTCAAAGATTTGCTTTCAATAATATTACTCTCTAAATATGAAAAATAAAATGAAAACTCACAAAAAAATGAAGAGAAAAATCTAAGAAAAAGCTATGATGTTGATGATGATGAGAGAATCAAGAAATAGAGTAGGTAAGCATGTATTCATCTTCTTCTTCCTCTCTTTCAGTGGCTGCCATTCTCTTCTTTTCTCTATCCCAACATACTTTTTCAACCCTAAAGATAGGGTTTTAAAGAGGAGGCTCGTGCAAACTTAAGGCAAGTCAAATTTGGACTTTTGGATCATTAAAATGTTGGTCTCGGCCGTCAATTATTGAACTAGGATGCAGACAGTGGCATTAATGGTGTTGCAGTGCCAAAAATTCCCAAGAATTGGCACTACAGTGCCACTTTTTCGCTGGTTTGGCACCTCAATTTCTTGGGTATGCCATTTCTTCGTTTTAGCTCCGATTTGCCTCATTCTTATTGCGTTACGACTGTATCGGATTCAACTTCGATCCTAATGTTTGAAAACCTATTTATGAGTCAAAAATTTATCTTATTTTGCATCAAACTCCTTTGTTTCATTCTTTTATCAATATAAATAAACAAAACAATAGGAAAAAGACTTAAAACAACTTAATATAAACAAGAATATAGTAAAACTTAAGGCACATTAGTACTAGATAACTCCATTTTTATGGACTTAATACATACCCAAACTTAAAATTTTGCTAGTTCTCAAGTAAAATAAAAAGAAAATACCTGAAAATACATAAGAAATATTGCATTGATACTGATGATTTCCGATTGATTCCTTAATATTCACATAATAACATAACCTAAAGAAAAGTGCAAATATTGGTTAGGTATTAAGAATAACTTAAGAGCACATCCCATTTCAAATTAGATTTTGTGTGTGTGTGTGTGCCTTTCTCTTATCATTGTGTGCAATCCAGATAAGTTTATGCAAATATATATTAAGCACAAAATCTCAAAGGTAACAATCAAGTTCCATAAGTTTACTTTTTAAACTCGTCTCCACTAATGTAGATAAACACAACATCAAGGATCGAAAGGTCTTCATTAAGATTGTAATGTAGGCTTAGGTGAAGGTATGATATTTTGAATAAAGTAACTTAAATCACCCTTAAGCATATTAACTCTAGGACTCATATAGAGCTATTCTTTCACCACTAAGTAACACACCAATAAAATCAAAATTTCTTTTTCTTTCATCAACACATAGCCAAACACTTATCTTTTTTTTTTTGGGATGTTGTTGAGTTGCACACCCCTAAACTTATTTCTTTCTTTCACGAACAAGTGTGTAACTATTTTTTTTTATAATCCTCCCATAACATAGCATAGCTCAAAATAATTTAATAAGAATAATCAATATGCTCAAGGGGTAAAAGTTGAATGATATTATTTTAGGTTAAGTTAATATATGTGTGGTTGATAAAGAAAATAGTTCACAAGGCTCAAAATGGGTGTACTAGGGATAAAATTTATCATGGTTAGCTTGAAAGACTCAAATAGTCCAAAGATTGCCTAAATCCTTTCTTTGGTGAAATGTTGTCTAGGATTTCACCTTAATAGATTATCAAGCAAATTATAGCACTTGTAAGATTATCAAAATGTCACATTCACATAAAAATTATCTAGATTTACAAAAATCAAAGATCAATACATTGTGCTCAAATATAAACTTTCACATTCAAAATGGAACTAACACAAGAATTATAAGACAAAGCTAATATCCATATTTTTTAACAAGTTATGCACTAACTCACCCTACATTAGGGGAACTTATATTGTTTTACCTAAGTCTAAACCTAAATTCCCCTTCCCAAATTCATAAAGGTTTAATTCAACAACCTATTTAGTAATCAATTAAATAGAAGCAATAAGTATAAGGTAAAACAAAAGATTAAAGGTTAGTTCATATAGTAAAACTAGACAAAGAAATATTTAGTTCATAACATAAATTGAGAATAATAAAATTTTAATACAATAAATTCAAGAAATATAAAACATCAAAGAGAAAAGAGTTTAGAATTCCTCCCTCTTTGCAGAGCATGAAGGTGTTCATAGAGGTTGTCAATCTCCCCCTCCAAACTTGGTTCTTGCTCCTTTGAATTCTCCCTCAAAGATTTGCTCTCAACAATATCACTATCTAAATATGAAAAATAAAATAAAAAACTCACCAAAAGATGAAGAGAAAAACGTAAGAACAAACTATGATGTTGATGTTGATGAGAGAATGAAGAAACGGAGTAGGTAAGCATGTATTCATCTTCTTCTTCCTCTCCTTCCATAGCTGCCATTCTCTCCTTCTCCCTATCCCAACATACTTCTTTTAATCCTAAAGATAGGTTTTTAAAAAGGAGGCTCGTGCAAACCTAAGGCAGGTCAAATCTAGACCCTTAGATCGTCAAAACGTTGATCTTGACCGTAAATTATTGACCTAAGATATAGATAGTAGCACCGCAGCACCATTTGTGGCATTACGGGTACCAGAAATTCTCATGATTTGGCATTGTAGTGCCACTTTTTTACTGGTTTGGCGCTTTAGCTTCCTGAGTACACTATGTCTTCGTTTTACCTTCGATTTGCCTCTTTTTCATTACATTATGACCATATTGGATTCAAATTCGATCTCAATAGTTTGAAAAACCCATTTTTGACGCACAAATTCACCTCATTTTGCATCAAGCACCTTTGTTTCAATCTCTTATCAATATAAACAAACAAAACAATAAGGAAAACACTTAAAAAAACTTAATATAAATAAGAACATAGCAAAACTTAAGGCACATTAGTGCTAGAGAACTCCATTACTATGAAATTAATAAATGTTCAAGAGATTCTTGTCCCAATTGAGGAAAATGCTCCTATAGAACAAACTCAACAACCTTAAGAACTAGTGCTTTTAAGGAGGTGCACTAGAGAAAGGAGAAGTGCGATTACGAATGATTATGTTGTATATCTACAAGAACATGAGTTTGACATTGGGATAGTGGAAGATAATCCAATCAACTTCACACAAGCCAAACAAAGTTCCAATTCCCAAAGTGGGTCAATGCTATGAATGAAAAAATGAAGTCTATAAGAAACAATGCCGTTTGGGATCTAGTCAAATTATTGTAAGGTTTGAAGCCCATTTGTTGCAAATGGATATATAAGACCAAATGGGATTTGAAAGGTAGTGTCGAGAGATATAAGACATATCTTATTGCTAAAGGCTTCACTTAAAAGGAATGCATTGACTTTAAAGAGACCTTCTCTTTAATTGCTTCGAAGAAATCAGTTAGAGTTATTAATGCACTTATGGCTCATTATGATATTAAGATTCATCAAATGGACGTTAAGACAATGTTTCTCAATGGTGACATTGATGAGACAATATATATGGTGTAACCAGAAAATTTTGTATCAGGAGATCCAAAGTCTATGGTCTACAAACTCAAGAAGTCCATTTATGGTCTCAAGCAAGCTTCCTATCATTGGTATGATAAATTTCATGAGGCAATTCCCTCGTTTAATTTTCAGGTGAATCCCATTGATGATTGTGTATACCATAAGTTCAGTAGGAGTAAGTTTATCTTCCTGATGTTTTATATTGATGACATACTACTGACAAGTAGTGATATAGCCTAACTGCATGATACCAAGAGATTTCTTGCAAAGAATTTCAAATACAGATACACTGAGATTGCTCTCGAGGTATTCTTAGGTTATCGCAAAAGAGCTATATCAAGAAAGTGCTTAGTAGGTTTGGTATGGATAAGTATGTACTAATGGACATTTCGATGTTTAAGGAAGGTAAATTTAGCCTCAGTCAAAGTCCCAAAAATGATGTTGATAAAGAAGCCATGCAACAGTTTCCTTATGCTTTGGCTATAGGGAGTATGATGTATGCTCAAGTATGTACGGGTTTGGATCTTGCCTTTATAGTTAGTATGTTGAGCAGATATATAAATAACCTTAGAGTAGATCATTGGATGGCAGCAAAGAGGGTTATGAGGTACTTACAGAGAACAAAGGAATATATGCTCACTTATTAGAGATCGGAAATTTTGGAGATCATTGGGCACTCCAACTCTGATTTTATGGGATGTCTAGACAGTAAAAGATCCACATCGGGCTATATTTTTCTTTTAGCTGGAGGAGCCATTTCTTGAAAAAGTGCCAAGCAGACACTTATAGCTACTTCAACTATGGAGCCATAATTCATAGCTTCTTATGAGGCATCCAATTAGAGAATATGGCTGCAAAACTTTGTCACTAGGTTGCACGTAGCAAATGGTATTAAAAGGCCATTAAAACTTTCTTGTGATAATTATTTGACAGTTTATATTCCAATAGCAATAGGAGCTCATCAAAGTCAAAGCATATTGACATTAAGCTCCTAGCTATTAGAAAAAGAGTTCAGAGACATTTAGTGTCAATTGAGCATATCGGTACAACCTTTATGGAAACAGATCCACTCACTAAAGGTTTACCACTTAAAGTCTTTAACGAGCACACTGCTCATTTAGGTGTTGAATTTTTGGATAGTGTGTAGTTTTAGTGGGAGTTTGTAATTTAGTTTAGATACTTATTGTGCGATACTTGTTTATGTTTGTATACTATAGTATATTCTGATTGATGATGGTTTTCATTGTAGACTCTACTCACTTTTAATATACGATACATTTCATACTTTTCTTACTTTCCTATTATGGTTAACAATAAAGTTTGTGATAATGCACTTAAGGGGAAAGAATAAGGTCGATCTTAATAAAGTTTCAGGAGGACCAATTAGAAATAGGCATAGTGAATCATATTCTGTGTAATTTCTATGCCACATTCCATACTTGAACTGTGTTATTCATGTGTATTAGTACGGTGATTATTGAGGGTTTTAGTTACCATCCAAATAAGTGCAACGACGAACACTTTGGTTTCATGTTGATATGTCTGATGGACGAGATTGTAATTTCGGAGATATTTGGGAATAATATGGCAATTTCATGACCATACATCAGTTTGCAATACAATTGTGTATAACCCAAGTGGGAGATTGTTAGGAAATTATATTTTCTATGTTAGGCCGCATATGCAAAACAATTGTATCAGGCCATATTATTTGATAAAGACCTAATATGTGATTTAATAAAGCTTGGTCAGAATATCCAACTGAGTATAGATACCAATGTGGATACCCTGTTAGTCACCCAGTTAGGTTTGATGGAGACCCAATAGGAACGATTTGAAGAACCTATTAGGGTTATGGTCTTTGCAGCCAAAATATCACGTATGCTGAATTCCTTGTAACCCACTATCAGTTACAGAGAACTCCATCTGAGTAACATTTGGTTTTAGGCTATAGAGGACCAAAACTTTCAAGGCATCATCTTTTATTTATGCTTCCGCCTTCAGTCTCTCCATCTCTAATCCTTTACAGAGTAGCCATGGACTCTGGTATATTCAACAAATCCTAATATGTCAATTTAGAATTAATGATTAAGGGTCTCTATTTAGTTTATTTACAATCCTAATATCATCTAACACAACCCACAGGTGAACGGATTGCAAATATAGTATTTGCTTCTTGTAGAGCTAGACACAAGCAATAGGTCTTTGAACGAGGCTCATACAATCTTAGGCTCAGGAAGAAAATTTAGGTAACCGATCACGGGCAACGGTGCCATTGGCTTTTTTTTCAACCACGATATTACAAGTTGAAGTAGGAAGGAACCTAACATAATCTCTTGGTAACCTTATGGAAGAATCAATAGCGTAGTGGGGCGTATTCTTTTTTTAGGCTCTGTTTGGAACTCGGATTTTGAAGGGAAAAAAATTACAAAGAAAAAGTCATGGACAGAGTAAAGGAAAAAGTTTTTCCTAAAATTTTATAGAACTTTATTTTGATACTTTTGATTTTACAAATTAATGTGTCAATATTTTATATACTAAAAAATAACATCAAATCACACTCTTATTTTCTTGAAAAAAAATTTCTATTCCCTCAGAATTTTTTTTCTTTCCCTCCTTAAATCCAAATTCCAAACAGAGCCTTAAAGTGAGGACTAAAAATCAGAGATAACCAGCATTTGCAGACGATTGCGAATTGCTAATCGAGAGTCGTATCAATATTTCGAAGAGTAAATTGTCCAAAACATTGTTTATAGATTTAGATGTAGCATCTTCCTGAGTTTTCCTGCGTTTGCAATTTGGAGAAGGAGAATCGCAGTCGGCCATGTTATGGAGACGACTTTAGTTTGGGGCATAATGACCTAAAGCCACTATATATAGTTATCAATTTCATATTTTATTTGACAATTCTCAAAATAGGAAACAAAAAAAAAAATTCTTGTCATTTACTTGATTGTTTTTTTTTTTAGCAACTTGAACCTATTCTCTAAATACTTTATTTAAGGATTTTACAGATGGCATAAACAGAATACTTCATCAATGCTATGAATTAGAGCTAATAATTCATTCGAATTGAATAATGAAGTTTAAATATTTAATTAACTTAAAATATGACGTTGCTAATACGATAAGCGTAGTATTTGACTAGTCCAGTTTTTCATTTTTTTTTAAATAAAAGATGAAAATTATTTATTCCTGTAAGTTATTTGTTACAAGAAGAGCAATACAATCGAGAATTTGTTCATTATAATTAAATTTTTGAGCCAATGATGATTTATATATACAGAACATATGATTAAAAAGAATAAGCTAAACTTTTCGAATAATCAGCAGAGAAAGTATCTTAAAATCGAAGTCTCAATCAATTTCAACTTGTATCATGTGTGATCATATGTTTTCAAATTTCTATTACTTCAACTATGTTAGATTTTGTAACTTTTCCAAAGATCTAGGCTCCCTTTGGAAGTTGGATTTTGAAGGAAAAAAAATTATAAGAAAAAAATCATAGAAAAAAATAAAATATTTTTTCTAAAAGTTTATAGAACTTTATTTTGATACTTTTGATTTTAGAAAATAATGTGTCAATATTCTATATACTAAAAAATAACATCAAATCACACTCTCATTTTTTTTGAAAAAAATTTCTATTATTTTTTGTTATAATCCAAACAAGAGAAAATAGAATCCCTTAGAATTTTTTTTCTTTTTCTCTAAAAATCCAAGTTCCAAATAGAGCTTTAAAGAAATAAAAATATAAGTTATGAGCCAGCATTAGTATTTTTATTTATCATAATCTCCATTTACCTTTTATTAGACAATGAAAACATTCATTTGTTCGTCAATAGTTCTTAATAGGATTGATCATTGAAAATTGATGGACGATATCTCTATGAGCAGAGTAGTAGCAATAAGGATTTCACAAGCTAGAGATCCCTTTAATAAAGTTATTCAAAATATTTTGAAACTTTGTTTCGCAGTTATACGACCAACTGGTAAACATAGATAACTGAAGTTATAGGACATAGCTTAATACGAATCATATGTATTTAATAGGCTCCTACGTAATCATAAATCTAAATTTCAAAGACAAGTTTCAGCATGGTCGTAACTACTAATTAACACATTACCAAGATAAACAGTCTACTCTCAAAATCTTTAATTAGCCTCCTAGTCCAAATCACAGTTTACTCCAAATATCATAGTTTCTTATCCCATGACTAGTCGTTACTAATGTCTTTAATGAAACTTTATTATTTTGAACTCTTTACTAGTTATAACTTGGTATAAATAATTAGAGCTTAAATAATGGTATAATTCATCCTTGCAAATTCTCATGCTTGGTATCTAGTTATTTGAAACTTTGCACATGTATAGTTAATATATTGTTTTCTTTCCTACTATTATTGGGAAACTCTATAATTAATAAGGGTAAATTGGTCATTTTTCTATTTAAAATAATAATAATCATAATAACAATAAAAAATATAAAATTCGAAATTGGTTTTAGTTAAAATAAATCTTTGAAACAAAGGGCCATTTCATAAATTAGAGGGGTTTAGATGAAGAATTTCTCGAATTAGGGACTAAAAAATAAAATTGGTGCCCATTAAATGCGGGATATGTACCCCCTTCACTTTCTCCTCTTCTTTCTCTCTCCTCTTCCCCATGTCCTCTCTCTACTTCCAGCCGACGATGCAAAGCTCACGGGACAAGCTCCAATGAGCTACCTTCGACACACAACAACTACCATCGTCACCTGAAGTCGAAGCACCATCCTCTAATGACCACTCGGTCGGAGCCTCGGGAGTTGCCATTGCCCACAGTATCGCCATCGGCCATTTAAAGCCATGGGTGTTCATCAACCGTCGACACCAATTCTGGTGGCTGCACGACATGAAACTAAACTTGTTCTACTCCTCTTCACATGAGCTTTCTACTGCTATATATATTTTAACTTCAAATTGCTTGGATTAGATTTTGTCATGTTAGCTAGTTTCGAGCTGTATAGTTTTGTATGTTGACTTTTCAATCCAACTGTTAGATCATCAAATAAACTTCATATTTGTGATGTACTCATGAAAATATGAAAAAAAAGATATATATTGACTATGTTTAGTGACAAGCATAGAAAACGAGATCAGACGGTTCTTATTTTGTTCCATTTTAAATACCACAGGGTTGAGTTTTGGCCTGAGACCAAATTGGCTAAGTTATATGTGTTCATGGTTCAAGACCAATTTGGTTAAGTCATTTGAAGCCATGGGTGTTCATTGACTACTGACTTCACAGCATGAAACTGGGCTTGTTCTACTTTTTTTCGCACGGGCTTTCTACTACTGTATATATCTTAACTTTAAATTACTTGGATTAGATTTTGCCATGTTAGCCAGTTTTGAGCTTTATAGTTTTGTATGTTGACTTTTCAATCCAACCATTAGATTGTCAAATAAATTTATATTTGTGATTTACTCGTGAAAATATGAAAAATGAGATATGTATTGACTATATTTGGTGACGAGCACGAAAAAAAGATCGGACAGTTCCTATTTTGCCTCGTTTTATGTGCCATTGGGTCAGATTTTGGTGCGAGACCAAATTGATTAAGTTATATATTTAACCTATCTAATTTGGGTACTAGGCATTTAACGCTGATATTTGTTTTTAGATTTAAGTCTCCGATGGAAAAACAAAATTTCAAAACGAGCGATCAAGGGTTTGAAAACGACCCTCCACCCTCCGAATGATCACCAAATGACACCAAACACGTTGCATAGCATTATAGTGTGGTTTAGTCACTCGTTTGAGGTCGGAATTCGATTCTTTGATTCTAAAATTTCTTTAATTATAATTTTATATATTTTGAATAAATATGAAATTTCATAAAATATTTTGTAAATATGTATTTACATACGGATTTTGAACCTAATTTGATATTAAACAGCTTGGGAGGCACGTCAAACGGCTTGGTGTGCCAAATTTATTATTTTTAACTGTTTGCCACAAGAATTGGATTTTATAGTTTTTTATGAAAATGACTATTATGGTGCCGAAATTTTTATAGAATATAAATTGAATTTAGTTTCGAGAACTAAACTTGGTTGATTAAAAACATTGCATGGTCTGTTTTATGATTTTGTAGAAAATAGTACATATTTTCATTCCTGTCATTCATATAGCATTGCATGTATCATTACACTTACGTAACCGATGGACTTACAGTACACCTTTATGGTACTCAGAGTTACGGTACTCCTTTAGAGTACTAGGACTATATTTCATATTTACAGTTACCAACTTAAGCGATTCAGACCATATTATACATTTGCAATCACCCATTTGAGTGGCTCATACTATATTGCAGATTAATAGTCACCAATCTTTGGTAGTCCGAACAAGTCACTGACTGCATTACTTATTATGTGCTTGACGTGAATAAAACGTACTTATTTTGAGATAGTCTTTTATAATGGTTTGGAACATTTGAATCTTTAGATAATGATTTCAATTGGATTTCTAGAAAAGTATTTGAATACTTTACTGACTATGCAAGACCTTGAAAGTTAGTATTTTTATACTAGTTAAAAACTTGCAATTGAATTTCTACCAAGCATTCATATACTCACCCTCGACTTCTCTCACTTTCAAGTATTTGAGTATTTGAGGTAGTTGTCTTGATGATTAGATAAATTACTTGACTTATGCCTGTAGTCATATTCCTATTCCCTGGTGGGTGACTATGTTGTGCTTATTTTATTTCCTTGTTCAAATATTTAGCCTAGTTTAGTTTATGTACTAAGTGGATATATGAGAATGATTTTGCTGCTATATTGGTTTCTTGAGATTTTGTAACTATATTGGTTACTTGAAACTTCAAATAATTTTCTATAATTAATTTTGGATATTAGACTAAAGATTTTAATTAAACTCATTTTACTAAAATTTATGATTTATTTCTAAATGAATCAACTAGAAATTTTCTTTAACTTTAATAGATATTTCTTAAGTAATTAAAACTAATGAGAGTTTTATTGGTTATGAAAATTTTAATGATTTAAGTATCAAAATAAAAATTTCAAGTATTTGATTTTTCTTGAATTTCGTAAACTCAATATTTGATTATATTTTTACTTAAAATTACTAATATTTTTACTTAAAAATACTAAAAGTTACGGATTTGAATTTTCGGTTGTGACAATTATATTATTAGTCCTCTACTAAATCTAAAGGTTGATAATGTTGTGTTTAAGAAATTTGTTTGTATAGTGTTGGTCTGATTTTAGTGCTGCCAATAGGTACTAATAATTTTTGCTTAATTGACTACTTCGATGTTTATTAAGAAAGATGTAATGGTGTCTTTGGGTTCATGTCATTTAAAGAGTAGTACTACCACTTAAGTCCAAGATGTTATATATAACAATGTAGCCAATGAAAATATACGTCACAATATCCTAAAGGTTCATTGATATATCTGGGAGTAAACACAATTTCAAAACACTATTATAGATCAAAGACTTCTAACTAAAGCATCAAAACATCAGCACTGATGCACCGTAATAAATAAAAAATAATCAGAAGAAAAAGCAAAAGTAACTCGTATATTAAGTTGATATAAGCCTAGGAAGTATAGTTTGGCCGAGAGGGATGATGAAGCTGGAATAAAGTAGGAGGGAAGGGGCTATTAGATAAGGTGTATAAGACGGGCGTTGAAATCATATCATTATTGAAAGAGCGAATAATCTGTTGGCAATCTTTATTTTGCAACATGACTGGTTTCACGGTCATGTTACAACATGCAACTAAATATTTGATCTGAATAAATGTTTCATATTTTCCTTTTATATGCTTTAGGTTACGATTTGTATAGTTGTCAAACATAAAAATCTGATCATATTAATGCATAGATAAATTCAATTAAGAAGGAATGGGTAAGTGACTCTTTCCTAAATTAGTTTTGAGTATATGTCTATATTTCATTAAGGAAATTCCCTTAATTGAATATTTTATGTGTAATATCTTTTATGAAAGTTTCCTTAACTCATTTGTGCTGATTCTCACTGATTAAAGTTACTCTAATTCATGATGTTGGCTGTCAAATAGGACTGAGTAGCTTATTTTTTTATATCAGAAAAGTAATCTGAAAGTTTCCTTTAATGTTACAATATGACTAGGTTGACAGACCATGTTGCAACATGTGAACAGAATCAGCAACTACTTTCCAGATCTATTTTCTAAGTTTAGTAACAAACTTGGCTGATCTTGCAAGTCTTCTAATTAATATTAAATGCTCTTAATTGATATTTTGCAGATTTTACACGTGAAGGCTAGCTCTCTTCTCTATTTAAAGGCCACTCAAGAGTAGCTTTAGGTAAAGAGACCACTTATTGTATTTTTCAGTTTTAAAAAAAAAGTTTTTCTTTTAGCCATATTTTAGACTTAGGAGATATCTTAGTCATTTAAGTGATAGTGCTTCGAGAGAGATGCTGATTATCTTCTGGAAAAAATCGACTTCAAGTAGCTAAAGGGATTTCAAAAGAACGAAGTCAACCTAAGACAAGTGGTGCTCACTAGACATGTTAGTGAAGGAATACATTTACATTGTGACAATCAAAAGAGGGAGTCTTTTTATTGTTTAAGTCAAAGTAGTGTTTGCATTCATTCAAACTTTGCTAATAGTGTTTATTCTCTAGGCGTGGCCTCTTGGACGTAGGTTATCAGAAGATAACTAAACCAAGCAAAAATATCTTGTGTTATTCTTACAATTTCCGCATTACCACTTGACATAATTAATTGGAAATTAATTTTATTCAGTAATACCTGATAAACGGGCCTAACAATTAGTATCAGAGCAGCATACTAATGTTTTTAGTGAGATCTTACAGTATATTTGATCTGATTTTTCAGGTATGCCGTTCCTTGCCAAAGGTGGGTCCATATCACGCCCTCCACTTCTTGATGGCACGAACTACTCCTATTAGAAGGCACATATGAAAGCTTTCATTAAGACTCTTGATGAAAAAGCTTGGAGATCCATTCTTAGTGGTTGGAGTCCTTTAACTATTAAGGATGATGAAGGGAAGCATATTATTAAACCTGAGTTGACATGGTCATCTAATGATGACAAACTTGCTAATTACAATTCTAAGGCTTTGCATGCTATATTAAATAGAGTAGATGCTACTAGGATTAAGATGATTAAAAATTATGAATATGCAAAAGAGGCGTGAGATATTTTGTAAACACACTTTGAGGGTTCTAGTGATATGAAAAGAACCAAATTAATCATGTTAACCTCTAAATTTGAAGAATTGTGAATGGGAGAAGAAGAAACATTATCTGAATATTTCACTAAGCTTTATGACATCTCTAATGAAGCTTTTGCTCTTGGAAAACATTTTTCAGATACAAAGATGGTTAGAAAATTTTTTCGATCATTGTCTGACAGGTTTCAACCAAAACTCACGGCAATAGAAGAGAGCAAAAACCTAGACACCATGAAAGTTAAGGAGCTGATGGGGTCTTTTCAGACCTATGAGATGAACATTAAGCAAAGAAAAAAGGAGAAAACTATCGCTTTAAAGGCTGCATCTGAACCAACCGATAAGGAAGGTGAAGAAGAGAGTGACGAGCTTGCCCTCTTATCAAAGAACTTCAACAAGTTCTTGAAGAAGATGAGCAAAAAGTCAAAACCTGATAATTCTAGCAAAGGTAAGCCCTCTCCTAAACCTGATTTTAACAAGAAGAAAGGGATTCAATGCTGAGAATGGGAGGGATATGGCCACATGCAAGCTGAGTGTGCCAATACCTTGAAGAAAAAGACAAAAGCTATGACTACTACATGGAGTGATGAAGAATCTGAAGGTAGTCAAGATGAAGATGACAAGCATGTAAGTAATCACATAGCCTTTGGTGTTTCTTTGGTTTCAGATGATGTTGGTTCTTTGCAGAAATTTATAGGCCATGTTGTAACATAGGCTAAGCAGAGTAGTTCTATTACAACATCCGGGATAGAAAAAGATCACAATACTGATTCTGACAGTGATGAATCTGAACTGAATATAGAATCAATTCAAGCATCATATGAGAATATGTATTCTCAATGGATTAGAGTGGTTGATCAGAAAATATCACTTGAAGTAAGAATTTCTACCCTTATTGAGTACAAGGATACTTCAGAAAAAAAAAGTGCAGAAATTGGAGGCTTTGCTTGCTAAAAAAGAAGCAAAATTAAAAGAAGTCTCAGCTGAACTTGAAAGGACTCAAAAGTCCTTAAAAATATTGAATTCAGGGACTTCTAATTTGGATCATATTTTGACAATTGGAAAATCCAGTTCTGATCATAAAGGACTCAGATTTAAAGATGAGCACTCTAACTCCAAAACTATTTTTGTTAAGAGTTCGGTTTCTAACTCTGGTGCAGGAACAAGTATCGATGTTGCACCATAGAATAAAATTACTTCACCATCACAAGTTACAGGTAATTGTGTTGATGTTGCAACACACCATAAATTAGCAGCATCTGGTTTGACAGATGAGTGTGGTAAGTTTATTCCAACTTGTCACTTTTGTGTTGTTAAAGGTCATATTAGACCTCGGTGTTTTACATTGATGAATTTTTTAGAAAATAAATATTTTTCACACATGATTCCTTTTCAAATAAAACAAGAAAAGTTTGGATTAAAAAATCTGAACTGAATTATTTTGGAGTTTTTACTTGTTTTAGAACATGTGCTACTAATGCTTTGTACTTTGATAATGGGTGTTCTAGACACATAACAAGTGACAAATCCATACTGGAAAAATTACAAGGAAGATGCTTCTGGTCTTGTCACTTTTGGTGATAGTGTGAAAGGAAGAGTTCTTGGAAGAGGAATTCTCAATGTTGAAGGATTCCCTAGATTGAAGAATGTTTTGCATGTTGAAGCACTTAAGGCTAACTTGATTAGCATAAGTCAGATTTGTGATCAGAATCCTCATGTTAATTTTACCTGTGATAAATGTATTGTCATGGATAAAAGCGGGAACTCTATTTTAGAAGGATTGAGATCCACTGACAATTGTTATACTTTGACTAATCCACAAACCTGTAATAGTGTATCTGTTAATGAGATTGATTTGTGGCATGAAAAACTGGGTCATTTGAATTTTAAAATGTTGAAAAGAATTATCTCTATAGGTGTTGTTCGAGGATTAACAATTCTTGGTAAAAAATCATCAGGTACATATGGACCTTGTTAAATTGGGAAACAATTGAAGACTACACACAAAGTTATACAACATGTTACAACATCAAAGGAGCTGGAGCTACTTCATATGGATCTGATGGGTCCTATTCAAGTAGAAAGCATTGGAGGTAAGCATTATGTCTTTGTGTGTATGGATGATTTTTCCAGGTACTCTTGGGTAGATTTTTTAAGAGAGAAATCTAACACATTTGATGCTTTCAAAACATTGTGTGTAAAACTTAAGATTGAGAAAAATTGCAAAATTGGTAAGATAGTGAGAATTCGGAGTGATCACAGTAAAGAATTTGAAAACAATGTCTATACTGATTTTTGTAATGCACATGGTATTCACATGATTTTTTTGCACCTAAAACACCTCAACAAAATGGTGTAGTAGAGAGGAAAAATAGGACTTTGCAGGAAATGGCTTATATCATGCTCAACAGTAAGAAGCTATCCAAGAGATTGTGGACTGAAGCAATAAGCACGGCGTGTTACACTATTAACCATGTCTATTTGCGCCCAAGTACAGCAAAAACACCCTATGAGATTTGGCATGGTGTAACACCCCCTAGTTTAACCATATTGTCATATACAGTCAAACTATGAAGTATTATTCTTTCTTAAATATTACCTTTTGTTTTGATAAAGAGGTGGGCAATTTTTTTTTTTAAAACTTTCTAGAACTTTAGGACAAAAGAAACTGCATGGCATTTTTTGTTAAAAGTATCTTTACAAAATGTACAATCAGAAAAGGTTTTCACCAGTCGATTTTGCCATCAGCTGTAATATTTACATTACACCAAAATATCTCAGAACAAAAAATGTCGCCCACAGGTCAAGCTCATCTACATCTGTATGATCACGACGACAAAAGGCAAGCCAGACAACCAGCTAGTCAACACCAAAATGTGCCTCCTCATCTGCATCACAAGACTAAAATGAGCTAAAGCTCAGTAAGTAAAAACTATGCATGCTTATGTATGCTTAAAAATCTCGTAAAGTTCCCATTGTACCCTTTTCTTTCTTAAATATTTTAGTTCATGTATTTTCCTTAAAACTTATTCATAATTAGGCCCCTTAGAGCATTGCTAGTCCCGTAAGTCGATAGACCGTGATAACATT
>JXTB01000379.1:0-62688 GCA_002914805.1 Parasponia andersonii
AAGGGCAGAAGTGACATTTCAGGTGGGTATATGCATATTTTTCAGAGTTTTATTGAGGAGAGTATATGTGACAAAATATGCCTCTTATAATGCATATTTAACCTAATTTCCCCCGTCCCCATGGTATATAATGCGGTCCACTTGTTAGCTACTGCCTCGACACTTATTTAATACGTATTTACTTGTGAATCAAATTATTTAGCTTAGTCATATATCAAAGCATAGTTAGGACATGCTTAAGTTAATTATTAGAAAGTAAGGTCCACCTCCTAATGGACTAAACCCTAAGAACAAAAAAGTATACGAGTTTAGTCCCAATACAAAGGTAAAGATTGAATAGTAAGTCCTTACAAATAGTATCTGAGCTAATCTCTATTTAAATTTGTCGAACGATAATAAATAATATTATGTTAAGATATAGTAAACTTTATAGTCTCGTACAAGAAAATAGTAAAGCTAAATGTATAAGTTCGAGTGGCTCAATCTAACATATTTTCAAACGTCTATGCCAAACATAGCCTATCAAATTATTTTTGATTGGCTAAGGAGCCATGTGGCTAGCCTTTATAACAAAATGTAGAATTAAAAAGTGTTGGATCAGTTTCTCACCAGCTGTCCACGTGTCTTTGAACCGCTGATGATGTATCCTCCAACTGTCCACGTGTCCTTGCTATTCCAAAGTACTCTAAACTTCAGGCAGGGTCGGAGAGGCGGGGGTGGCCACCTGCAAAGACTCTCCGATGCTTAAGTCAGTGGTTTTTCTTTGATTCAAGGTAGCAAGGATTTAGTTCTATATGAGTATATCTTTGTTTCTTGCTTGTAAACTTTTAAATATCTCTTTTTGTATGCGTACATACCCCATTCAGGAACGCATGGCTTATATATATATATATATATAACTGAGATTGTGAACCATCTCGGTCTCAATTTCAAGACTGGGTACCTTTTTCCTCAAAGTTTTTCCCAGATATCACGGGCCAAGATTATCGTGATCTTCTCTATATCGCTGTAGCCTGGTTTCCGCCGCCTCCTATGGCTTGAGTCTGTCATGGGCGAGATTTGGATAAATCGCTGTTTTATCAAGATGGCTTGCCCCTTGCGCACACCTACCCACGATCGCATTGAATGCTCTGTCTGGGTCTGGAGTTGTGAGTTGCTTTCCACTGTATTCTGGTGGAAGACCCTAGGGGGCTTCCGACCCCCCAGCTGTCGAGGTAAGGGTCGGACTAGGCCGAGTCTATCCAGGGTCTGTGATGGACTCGGCCCTAACCTCGGACAGCCTAATGGTCGATGTGGTATCACGTGAGACCCGCGTGGCCTTTAGCTAATCACTCTCGACACCTGTCGGACGGTTGGCCCCGTTTGTGACATGTTCTGCCATTTAATCGTCCATGTGGTGTATGATTTGGGAACGAGTCCCACAAAAATATTTTACGAGCATGTAGTATTATGAGCCACGTTAGTCCAAGACGCAAGACAAAAGTTGGTCGGGTTGGCCGTGGACTATTATGTTTTATTATAATATTAAAAAGTCAATTTTATGTTAAAAGAAAATAAGTAGACTAGAATAGTCGAGCATATCGTAGTCTAACTCATCATATTTCGTAGGTTGGATTGACCTACAAGCTATGATGTTTAGGCTCAATCTGGCTTTCTTATTACATGTGAGCGAGGACTTACAATGTTACTTACAATGTTGTACCAATACGAGGATTCTGGGCCAACCCACATACTGAAAACTCATTTGTCTATGTCTATATTTTTGGAATACAAAGATGGATATCTTCTTTTCAAGTAAAAAGAAACATGAAAACTTTTGATTCTTATCAAACTTGAAACTTTACTTTTTTAGTTCTTAGACATTTCTAAGTAAATTCTTCTATTCTCCTTGGATTTTTAGGGGCTGACCAATTATTTGACTATTTTTTAGCCCAAAACTTAGTATATGACTAAGGTCAAAAATTTATAGCTAAATGTCCAACTCATTTAATAATAAAAGTGGAATTACAACATATCATACAACCGAAACTTTAAAAAGAAATAAATATTTAGCTATAACTTTTAAAACATGAATATCTACTTAAAGTAATTTAAAAAAAAATCTCTAATATTATTGGCCATATTTCAAGATATATTACATTGCAAGGGAGAATTTTATGACCTAAGGGAGGAAAATGAAAAAGAAGAGAAAATGATTTAAAAACTATAATAGAAATGAAGAAGTGAAAGAATAATGTTTGGTGTCCCAAAATTTGGTAATACTAACATATATGGCATATGAATTAACATAATACAATTGGTAAATGTAATTAATTTATTTGTGGTAAATTTTAATACATCAATTAAATAATGATAGATCATATACCACATGTGTTTGTATTAAAAATTTGGTAACAATCTTGATATACCTAACATCGTCCACAAGTGAAAACATCAATATTTTTTTTTTTTGTAAGGAATGAAAAACCACTGTTATAGTTGAAAACGATACTACACGAAGATGCCAAAAAAAAATCACATAATAAAAAAGATCATGGAAATAAATTACAACAAAAAGTCTCTAAAAGCGACAGTACTAAAAAACGACACTATACGGAGACATCAAAAAAAAAAATCACATAATAAAAACGACCATGAAAATAAATTACAATAAAAAGTCTCTAAAAGCTACAGTCCCTAATAAACGACAATAAAACTGGAGAAGAACTATAATTCCTGAAAACTGGTAACACAATGAAACGAAAACTATTATGGAAATCGATAAGTATACAACAAAAGAACTTGGAAAAGTTATCGAAGTACAAAATAGAGACTGGAAGCCAACAGTAGAAAAGATAATGATGTAAACCTACAAAAAAAAAGTGACACAAAAGGGTCAGACGACCAGTTTATAAAAATAAAAATAGTGCTAAACGACAACAAAATACAAAACTATGGCAACATTAAAATAATAAAAGAGGAATATGAAAACATTACATATAGGAAAACAAAAATAAAAAATGCAAACAATCGTTAAAATATAAAGGCAGAAGAGTAGCTGAAAACAACAGCAAAACATAAGAATGATAAGAATAGTTGAAAACGTCAATACCGTAAAGCAACAAAACTGAAAAAACAACAGTTATAGTATACTACAACAATAAAATGGTTGGGACGAAAATTAAAGAGTCAAATCGATAAAAATAGATGAAGTCGGAACTACAATGCCCACTGAGGCAAATTGAGCGGGTGGAGTGAGATGAGGTGAGGGTCTCAGGTCAGGAAACTCGACTCCTAAGGTGTATGAGTTATCTTCGTTTTTTTATAATAAATAAATATCATTAATTAAATTTAATTTTTAAGAAAATAATAATAATAATAATAAAGACGAAACTACAAGGCATAAGCCATAAAAATAATTCATTAACGACAATATTTTTTAATAAATTTTCGAAAAACGAATCATGAGATGATTACGACGTAAAAGCATTAAAAAAGACAACAAAGCTTGACAATGATACAAATATTTGCAGAGATAATATAGTAAACAACAGTAGTTCTAAAATGACAATTGTTGAATGTAAAATTTGGGAATCTTACAAAATTCTAGGTACTAAAAATTGAAAAATTTTGGATGTACCGAAATTTTAAAAAATTACGGATTAATTTAGAAAAATATTATTTTTAGAAGTTTTTTAGAACAATAATACTTTTAATAAATATTTAAAAAAATATTACTTTTTCTTCAAAATTAGTATTTTTTTTAATGGTACTCAAGATAATTAATTGAGTTACCGGGGTAAAATAACTAATCTAGTTAATTAATATAATTGGTCAAGTTATCTTTTGTATCTTGATCAGTTATCTCAAATATTTCATCATCTAATAAAAAACGGTATTTTTCTAAATACTTTTAAAAATTATATTTTACTAATTAAAACCCAGAATTTTTCAAATAATTTTAAAATTGGAGTTTTTCAATATTTTTAAAAAATTACTAGAAAAAATCAAAATGTCCTCTTAAATTCATCAGCTCATTTTATAGCCTATAAAAGTATTGTGAGCGTTATTTAATCATACTTATTTGGTAACTCTTATTTTAAGCTTACAGATTACTACTTAAATAAGCATAATTTTTTTAGAGTATACTTAATATGTGATTTAAGGTGTTACAATCTAGGGTTTTATAAGCTTTTATTTTACAATATGTGTTTTTTGTACAAGCTCGATGTAACTGTTTTTTAACTCTTGTTTTTTTATTTTTTTATTTCTTTTCAATAAAAAAATACTTAACTCTCCAATATCATATGCAACATCGTAAAATAACTATGGTAACCTTTTTTTTTTTAATCAATTTCTCTAGATATCATGGTAACCTTTTAGGATACCTTAAGTCACTTTATAAAATATTATAGTATTTTTTTTTAATAAGCTCATTTCCTAGATACCACAAGTATTGCGACGGTAATTTTTTTTATGTATTAAAGAAAGTCTAATTCCATAGATAACTTTGTATGTACTTATGGTAATCTCTCATTTTTTTTAAATGCGGATACCATAGGTAATCATAAGGGAATACCTTAAAATAATCCCTCTTTTTTTTTTTTTTTTTTAACAAATAAACTCCTAACTACCAACCTAATTTCCTCGTTATGATAAGGAAATATTATAAGAAACCATCTTATAATTTCCAACCATCTTTCCATTTATTTATTTTTTTTAAAGATATGATATATATATATATATATTAATAAAAAAGCTCCGAAAGATACTTGGATATTATGGGTAATTTAGTAAAAAAAAAATTTGTAATTTCTTCATATACCATAAGTAATATGATAAAATACCAATAGTAAATTTTTAGGTAATAAAGTACACAAAATCTCTTATATATAATTATCGTGGTATGATACCTATGATACATATAGTACTTTTTTTTAGTAGGCAATAAACAATACTCTAACTCTCTTTCCCATCCCATTGATATCAAAGGTATAATAGGTTGTCATTTTTTTTTTTTCCAAATAAAGAACTCCAAGTTCCCATTTCGATTTTCCGAATACCAAAAGCTCCATCTTGGTGGGCACATACGGTAACTTTTTTTTTCCCTCAATTTCACGGATACTATGTGCATCCTTGTTTAATACTTGGAGTATTTTTTTCACAATAAAAAACACCTAACTCCCATATCAATTTCCCTCGATATCAAAAGTAACAAAGTAGGATATCAATGTGATACATCTTTTTTTATTCTAGCGTCCAACTCTCTTTACAATTCCCAAATAGTATCAATAATTTAATAAGATACTTACGGTAACATAACTTTTTTTTGTTGATACCATAAGTAACTTGATAATAAGATATCAATGATAATTTTTGTAATAAGAAGAAAAAATATATACCTATTTGAAAATGAGATATTATCATTTTTATACCCTGTATTTTGACGCTTTGTTCAAATTGTATCTTATTTTTTAGTTATTATCAATATTGACTCTTAGATTTGAATTATGTTACAAATTTATATTCTAACATTAATTTAGAGTCATTAATTTACCAAGATGATTTAATGGACTTATTCTCATATAATTTTTTATATGGTTTATTTTTAATTTTATAAACGACATCTTGGTAAATTAACTACTCTAAATTGATGTCAAGGTATAAATTTGTAACAAATTTAAAATCTAAGAACCAATGTTGATAATAATTAAAACATAATGTATAAATCGAATAATGTGTTAAATTATAAGGTATAAAAATAATACTATCCCTTTAAAAAATAATGGAAAAAAAGAGAAAAAAGTATTTTTTATCAAAAATAAAATAATGAAAATATTAAATTAAAAAAGAAAGAAAGAAAGAAAAATTGTATAAAAGTAACAAAGAGAGTGAAAGAATTTTTTTTAAAAGAAAAAAACAAAAGACTAAATAAAAAACTTAAAAATGTAAAAATAAAAAAATAAAAAGAATATTTAATATATATATATATATATATATATATATATATACCCATAAGTGAATAAGTGATGTCAGCACATAACAAGTTAAATTCCATAATAAATATAAATGAATAAGTGATGCGAGCACATGACATATTAAATCGCACTACATTTATTGTAGATTGTTATTATTATGATTACAATTTATGGGAGCCTTTCAAGGTTTAGACAAGAATGGATTCAAGTTTAGATAAGTATAGATTTGATCGACTCTGATATCAAATATAACATAATTAGATTTTACCCAAAATTGATAGCTTAAAGATATTTTTGTGTTCATATACTACAACTCACTCAAATATTTATGATTTTCTTAAATTATATCTGATTTAGGACTTGGGCGTTACAATCTCACTTCTTATTCTTTTGTAGAGAATTTATAAATGCAGGACTACAAGTAATCATAGACTCTATAAATTCAATTGATCTAAACTATTATTTAATTTTGTTTTATTTCTGAATTTTCAAATGCAGCAATATGCTTATTATAAAGTGACGAGTTGAGTTGTTTTGTCTCAAACAATCTTATTATAAACTACCAAGGAGGAATCAAGTCTAGCACAAAAAAGCTTAATTCAGAGTTCTAAAAACTAGAGTATAAGTTTAAGAAGTAGACTTAGACAAAAACATAAACTCAATGATTAGATCTGATATGTTTCAAAAAATAGGGACCAAATTGAGATTTTAGGTTTATTATTCAAGTACGTAAAAATAAAAAGAATCAAAAGAGGAAATTGTACGAATGGTACGAAACAGTAGTATATTTATGGGCAGCGTAAAGCCATTTCCAAAAGTGACTATATCAAATTTGGATGAATTTAGCGTAAAGTTAGAGAATCAGTGAGTCCTGGATTATCTATGAATCTTTGACCACATCCATATTGCATCCCTCCGAAGGAAAAAAAAACTGAAAATTCTTGTATATCAATTAAATGGTACGTGTACGGTGTATCGTATTACAGTTTTTTTTTTAAAACCAAAAAGAGGAAAAAAAAAAACAAAAAGAATTATTTTTTACATTCCCCACCCACAAAAGAAAAATAAATTTCTAGAAAGAGGACCAAATTAATCATAAATAGCCACCCTCTTCGTAAAATCCCCGATCGAACCCCTCAAAGTATAACAAAACGACACTACGCTTCAGTATTATTTTTTATTTTTTTCGTATGATCATGGAGATAACAAAAACGAAAAAAAATCAAGGAAAACGACAGTCGTTCCAAGTACTACGACGAATTACTTGTAGAAACGACAGTCTGATTGCGACAGAACTGGAAGCTATTCTGGTCCATTCTTTCCACCACATAATGGCCGAGCAGGTCACTCGACTCCACCAGATTCTCCCTACACAAGAACTCATCCCCGCAAACCCTCTCCAAGCCCTTCCTGAAATCGTGGACAAACACGTGGGTCTTCGGGTTCCCGCCCTTCTTGCTCCGGGCCAGCACCCCGGCCGTGAATATGGGCTGGATCCGACCCGGCGCGTCGGCCCAATCCCCCCTCGGCCCATCGACCAAAATCACGTCCCAATCCACGTCGTACACGTGGTTGGGCAGGTCGTTCAGCCCGAGCCTGCAATCCGAGAAGAGCAGGTTCTGGACGGGTCGGCACTCGTTCCGGATCTGGTCCCTGGCCAGGGCGATGAGCTCCCTGGTCTCGCTCGCCTTCGTGGTGTACTGGACGTCGTAGGCGTCGATCTCCGGGTGGAGCTGCTCGTAGTAGGCGGCGTAGTACCGGTTCTCGTCGATGAAGACCGTACGGCCGTTGTGGTTGAGGGCCTTCCAGAGGAGGGTCTCGTGGGTGAGCCCGAACACCAGGAGGTTGCAAGGCGGGGAGCACTTCCGCAGCACGTCCGCGATGGGCTTCAGCTCCCCGAACGACATCTTGAAGGTGTCGTTCGACCGGGACGCGTAGTGGAGGAGGGTGTTGATCACTGTGGTCGGCAGCGGGGACCCGCCGCCGCCGCCGCCTCCTCCGCCGAAGCCAGCGGTGGGTATTGCGGCTGCGGCGGCGGTGGAGTCTCTAGTGTAGATTAGGGCGAGGAGGAAAGCGACTGTGAAGAAGGAGACGAAGGCGAGGAGCCATAGACGATTCGAGTTCCCCTGTTTTAGAATGTAAGGGTGGAGAAGAATGAGCTTCGTGTTGTTGTTGTTGTTGGTGTTGTTATTGTTGTTCTTCATTTTTAGAGAGAGAAAGTAGGGAGGAGAGAGNTTGCTCTCTCTGTGGATTTTTTCTGAGGTTACAGCTGAAAATGGGATTTGAGTTTTTAAAGATAGAAAGAGAACTCTGAAAACAGAAGCAAATAATATTTGGGTGAGTGAAAGAGAGAGAAAGAGCCAAAAATTAAAACGTGAGGATTATAGTAACCTTACGCAATCAACTCTGTTATTTTCACTTCTAGAAAATCAGACCTAGTTAGATGATAAAACAAATTAAATTAATGTTATATTGAGTCTATAGTAGTACTATGGTTATTTTCCATGCAATGTGATTGGATAATCTTATCTTAATTTCTAAAATTGGTAGAAAAATGAAGAAAGAGTGGTTGGATATTGAAGCTGGTGAAGGAGGGGGGGAAGGTAGAGAGAACAGCTCTAGCGACCCAATAACTAATTACAAGCCCTAAGTCGCTTTTCCTTCTCTATTTCAACTTCACTTCTCACGTAACCTCTTTTTTAAAATTTTATAGTATATGGTTTTTATTCAACTAGGCACGAGCTTAGTCTACTTTGAATGGGACTAGTTACCTGAAAAATGTTTTATATTCATGTATACATACTATAATGTAGTACTTGTGAGTTTTGGTGATACGAAAGCTAATAAGACAGGCATCTCAACTAAAATGGGTCTTTTGTTTAGTATTTGATTAGTGAAAATAAAGTCTATTATCTGTCAAGTATAAAAACAAAGTGAGAGGCAAAATTATTTGTTCAGACTAAATTATTATTCTTTGTATTATAGTAATGAGGGTGACCTTGGTAGCTAGTAGACAAAAATTAAAAACATTATAAAGGAGGAATGAATATATCAAAAGGTATGTAAATGATTATTAATGTTTCTGTCATGAAATGATTATTGTTGAATAAAAAGAAATCTTGTTGATACACCAAGTTTTATATAAAATAGATTCTGTTTCCTTTTATACATTTCTCTATCTAACACCTTTTTTTCTTTTCTCTTTTTTTTTTTTTCTTTTTTAATGTATGTGTTTGAGGTATCTATTCTGCCTTACACTATAGTTTTAATAGAACAATACAAAATGGAAATATATGAATTATGTGTTGTGAATGTTCTACTAATTTGTGACTTAACCACCAGCCAGCACACGGGACAAAAGTGGAAACTGAAAATTAACCGCCAACTACTCAGGAAAGGCGGGTTTGTAAACAAATAACCGCCTGTATTATTCCGAAGATGAACTTCATTGGGCTTTCTGTGATGACTGAGCAACACAGCCCATTTACAAGGAAGAGGGGACACTGCAGCCTAGCTTCGGATTTGGATCTAACTTTGAGTAGTTTGGGCCAAAATGATATTTTAGGATGAACACTAATTCATTCTCTTAAAGAGTTTCATAGCACACGAGGATGGGGGTGGAGTAATACTAGGGATTACTAAACTTTTTCCAAAAAAATTTACACCAATGATGTGTTTTTTTTTTTTTAAAAAAAATCACATTACTTTAAATGGTTTAATCCAGCCTTCTATAAGCCTTCCCCTATTAGTTTATTCGACATGCCGAAACCACAGTTGGCATCATTCTCAAGCCATTTGGTCTTTTACCATAAAACATGATCTTCTAAGTGTGTATGAGAGAGAGGACTACCCAGTTATTTATGCATTACACTATTAAATTTTCTCTGGTCTTTTCACTTAATTTTTCAGTATATTTAAGTGATACATTTGACACAAACTTAATACAAAGCGTACTTTTTTTTTTTAGCTGGAAACAAAGCGTACTTTTTATTACTATCACCAAAAATAAATAAATAAATAAAAGGAAAACGAAAAGTTACTATCGCTAAACTTTTTTTTTTTTTTTGAGAAACACCGACTAGAAATGATAATGCGACGGATTGTGGATTGTTTATCAATTACCATCATCATTTCTAAAAGCTAATCACAATATTATACTCGCCTCATTAATTATTTTTTTAGATGCGGAGATAATGCGAATAATAACCAACGGATAACATAAAAAATTATAATTACCTATTACCCATTGATAATAATAAAATATTAAAAAAATTAAGATAAAAATATTAAATTCTTTTCATAATCAACAAAATATAAAATATTATATACTAATAATTTTTGAACTCTAAAATTTAAATATATAAGTACTTATAATTCTCTAATTTAATTATTTTACTAAAAATATAAAAATATAGGTAATATAAAATTAAATAAATATTTATATATATAATAATTTTTCTGTGTAAATATACGTAAATATATATATATATATATATCAGAATAAATAGGTAATAAATTATATTAATACCATGTCCACCGCATATCCGTATATTAACGATACTAATAACACTGTTATTATCAATCTTAATTATTTTATCCGTTTGAGCCAATTTTCTCCTCCAATTCTCCTTCGGATCGGATAAAACAAATACCCTTAAACTAAGGGTTATATTTCCTTCCCTAACACTAACCTTCTTTTTACGTGCATTTTATTTTATTTTATTTTATTTTTTTTTTTGCGTCCATGATCAAAAGCCAGTACAAAAGCAAACCAAAGTTTAATAAATTAACATTTGTTTTATTTTTATTTTTTTGCTTGAATAAATTAATCTTTGTCTACGTTGCACTAATAAATAGGAGGAGGAAAGCATTATAAAAGGAAAAATGTCCTATCTATCTAGCTTTCTGGCTGAAGTTGACACAATGACACATCTCGAACTTACACATGCAAGACAAAGGAAAAGAGACTTCCTTTGTATGGCTATGGCCCTTCAAGTCCCATTGGTCCAATCGGTATTACCATTTGCCTAGAAAAAAAAAAAAAAAAAAATACCCAACATTGACGTGACCTCTGTACAGTATATTGGCTCTTTATGGTCAACAAATCCTCGAATTTAGTCATTGAATTAATGGATTTTCGTAGAAAAGGAAGAGAAAAAGGCACAGAATCCTTCCTTTGTGGCGTACAACGGCACTTATCTTTAGCTTGGCAATTTTAGAGGGGAAAAAAAAAAAAAAAAAGAAAAATCTATTTTGAATCAGCAGCCACCACCACAGTGCACTCCCATACTGGCCTAGCACAAATTTCAAAAGAGTGTTTGCAAGAGTTAATGTGGAGTATATGAAGCAGTCCTTTCAGGGACACCATCATCAATTTTATTGTGGTTTTTTTTCTCTGTCCTCAGTACCAAACAAAAAAAAAAAAAAAAGAGAGAAAGGGGGGGTACATAATACATTTGTTGGTTAGCTTATTAATTATTGTACATTCATTAATTTGACACATTTATAAGCTGCTTCAATTGTTTTGCATAAATAATAAAAGGCCGAGTAGATTCGAGTGAACTTGACGTGTACTTAAAGATGGCATCAATTCCTACCAAAGCCACCAAATCAAATGAGGCCCAGAAAAGTGAGCCGATTAATGATGCAGCTCTACTAGTTCACTTTCTCCAGATTTTTTTTTCCCCCAAATTTTCAGTGATATCGCTAGTCAAATTCTCACTTTCAATGAATTAGTATTATTAAAGTATCAAAGCGGAGTTTCATGTTTAAATAAGATCAATGTAGTTAATTGTAAGACCATCACATGTGAATTAATTTCTTATAGCCAATTTATATGAGGATATACAACAGATTTTTTTTTTTGTTGCTCTGAGATATACCATAGTTGTCATAATTTAACTCGCTCAAAAAAAAATATATATATATATATCGGCCCTTCGCTGAGGAAAAATAATTGAATTTGAATTTGAATTGGTACGTTAAATTTTATTTTTCTTTTACAATTAAACTAGTAAAAATGCAATTTTCAAGAGTCAATAGTTAACACTTGCAAGTATGAGGCACGAGAATTAAGAACTGTGAAGTGAAGACAGTCGTTTGACTAGTTAACAGACACAAGAGTAGAAAAGTCAAAGAGTATAATTCAGCTCGGGTTTCATGCATATATGAGCAATTAGGTACGCACATTACATCGCGTGTGATGTAATCTCCCCTAAAATAATTATATAATTTGTTGTGAGATCTTAATCCCATGTCTTTTAGTGGCTGTGACCATGGGATGGTGTATCAGACAGAAGCTAAAACCATTGTTATTTTTTGTGTTTTTCTTTAATTTTTATTTTATTATTTTTTTTTTTTATACAATGCCAGTTAGCACTTAGCACATCCATATTTTAGGCTATTAGCATTTAGCAGACATCAATTTTATGAATTTCGAAACGTATTATTACATGGGTGGTTATAGATTCTTTAGAGCCATTTGGGATTAAAAAAACATGCTATCAAATACATTTTTTTTAGCTTCTATTATTATTTTTTATTATTATCAAATAATAATTTTTCTTTCTCATAAAATCATCCTGCAGATGCTATTCTGTTTTAATTATTCAGAACGGGTACCCCTAGTTTTTAGAAAATTTACTTTTCTTTTCAATCTAATCAAACTATGTTTAACAAAGAAAAAATAAAAGAAAAAGTATATAGGTATATTTTTAAATCCATATGGTAATTTGTTATACTCATATCGTAACTCATCTTGATATTTGTCATGTTTTAAAATAAATTGCTAGAAGAATAAAAATAAGAAGGATCGATCTCACTAAACATTTGGCCTAATGGCAGTGTTGTTATCTTATGTATTAGAGCTTATGATTTCGAACTTGAGTGACTCTCTTTGGGAGTTTTAAATGTGAAGGAGGCCTCTGCCAGTCTAGTGCTTTTACCTCATACTTCAGAGTGTCATTCTAGCTAATTGTTCGGATGAGATTCAGATGATCTGTTCTCGCTAGTTGTTCAAATAGAATTCGGGTGACTCACTCTACCTCTCGATGGTGATAACCCGCCCGTAGAGTTTTGTACGCATGATGGTGTTGACCTATCCACATAATTTTGGAGAACATTTTTAAACGAAATTTGAGCTTCTATTATCACAGGAGAATAGGCACATTGGTCACTTACTCTTCCCTTTTTTCTCATCAAAGAAAGAAGGATAAAAATGAGGATTTTTTTTGTGCTATAATCCAAAAAAAATGAAAGAAAGAAAGAAATAAAATTTATAATTATCTCATTGATCATCTTATTTGATTCTTAAATTTTAAAATTTCACCATTTGATTCTTAAGAACTAATTATTTACTTAAATCTTCTATTAAAAAAGCTAAAACCAATCTTCTTTTATTCTACCTTAAAAAAAGTGTATTTTTTTTTCTAAGTTTGAGATTCCATATTTAAATTAATTTTTTATAAGAAATTATTAAGGTACCAGAGGTTGACACAGAAAAAAAAAACAATTTTAAAAGTTAAATCAAAATATAAATAAATTACAAATATAGGAACCAAAGCAGTCTATTCAAGAGCTGTAGTGACCAATAAAATAATTAGAACTCATATATATATATATATATATACACATAAATAAAAGTACCATAACATTTTCAAGAGATTTTGTTTTGATTTTGATATCATATATAAATCCATGATTAATGCCTTAAAAAAAAAAAAAAAAAAAAAAAACAACACAAAATGAGAAGAAAACGAAAATGGGCAGATGAAAAAATCACGCGCGAAAAGGCGGAAGTATGGGTTATGGGCACTTGGCTTTTGAGGGAAACTATAAAAAGAAAAAATAGAAAAAGTAATAATAAATAAAGAAATAATGAAGGCAACAATTTCTCCCATTCCCCACTTCACGTGAGAACTCTGCTCAGCCCTCCTCAGCTCTCAATCAATAACTAAACTAAACAAAAAAGAAAAGCCAGCTGTGGTCCGCAAAACTCAAATCAACAAAACCCCCCAAAATTCCCTCACTTTCTATCCTCTGCTTCTTCTTCTTCTTCTTCTTCTCACTGCTCACGCAGAGAGTGATATGAACTACACCTCCTAACCACCATATTACCATTATGCCCCTCACCCGCGCGCTTCTCCTCTTCCTCTTCTTCTTCGTCTTCTCCGCCGCCGCCGAAGACCTCCCATTGCGACCGTCCGACGCCGTTTCGCTGATCGCGTTCAAGTCCAAAGCCGACCTCGACAACAGGCTACTCTACCTCCTCAATGAGCGCTTCGACTACTGCCAATGGCAGGGCGTCAAGTGCGCCCAGGGCCGTGTCGTCCGCCTCGCCCTTCGCTCCTCAGGCCTCCGCGGCTCCTTCCCCCCCGACTCGCTGAGTCGACTCGACCAGCTTCGAGTCCTCAGCCTCACCAACAACTCCCTCTCCGGCCCCGTCCCCGATCTCTCCGCCCTCCCCAACCTTAAATCCCTCTTCCTCGACCGCAACTCCTTCTCCGGCTTCTTCCCGCCCTCGCTCCTCGCCCTGCACCGCCTCCTCGTCCTCGATCTCTCGCGCAACAATTTCACCGGTCCGATTCCGCTCGGGCTCGCCAGGCTCGACCGGCTCAGCTCGCTCCGGCTCGAGTGGAACCGGTTCGACGGGGCCCTCCCGCCGCTGAACCAGTCTCTGCTCCTGGCCTTCAACGTCTCGGGGAATAACCTCACCGGCCCGGTTCCGTTGACCCCGGCCCTCTCGCGGTTCGGACCGTCGTCGTTCCTGTGGAACGACGGCCTCTGCGGCGAGATTCTCAACAAGGCGTGCAGCTCACGCGCTCCGTTCTTCGACGCTGCGAGTCCGGCGACTCAGCAGCAGCCACTCGTGCAGAGCGCGGAGTCGTCGTCGTCAGGCGTGGTGGTTCTGTCTCCGCCGTCCCCGAAGAATCGTCGCAAGAAAGCGGGCCTCATTCTTGGCCTCTCGATTGGGGCCGCGGTCCTAATCGCGGTTCTATTGGGCCTAATCTCGGTGTTCAAGGCCCAAACGAAACCTCCGAAATCGAAATCGGCAATGGCGGAAGCAGCGGCGGCGTCGTCGTCTCCTTCCCCCGGAGAAGCGCGGGCTCGAGCTGACGAAACCCCTCCAGTTCGTGAAATTACGGAAATGCCTTCGACGACGAAGACGATCGAGGAGGTTGAGAGGGTTCAGAAGAGTGGTAATTTGGTCTTTTGCGTAGGGGAGGCTCGTCTCTATAGCTTGGAGCAGCTGATGAGGGCTTCGGCGGAGCTACTGGGTAGGGGCACGATTGGAACGACCTACAAGGCCGTACTCGATAACCGGCTCATTGTCACGGTGAAGCGACTTGACGCCGTTAAGACCGCCGTTACTGGCGGCGAAAGCTTCGAACGGCATATGGACGCCGTTGGAGGACTCCGTCACCCCAATTTGGTCCCCGTTAGGGCATTTTTTCAGGCCAACGGAGAAAGGCTCGTCATCTTTGATTACCAACCCAATGGGAGCCTATTCAACCTCGTCCACGGTGAGTCAAACCCCTCCTCCCCCACCCCCCAGAAATAAAAAAAATAAAAAATAAAAAATGGAGTAAAAACTATGCTTACGTGGTGTGGTGGTGGTATTCTATTGGTTAAAGATACCTATAATTAAGTTGTTAAGTAAGTTGCTTAATCAATTGGGGGGTATAAACAGGGTCGAGATCAACAAGAGCAAAACCACTTCACTGGACTTCATGCTTGAAGATAGCTGAGGACGTAGCTCAAGGACTTGCTTACATTCACCGAGTGTCTAGACCGATGATCCATGGCAACTTGAAATCCTCCAATGTGCTCCTTGGACCGGATTTCGAGGCGTGTCTGACGGATTACAGCCTCTCGGTTATGGCGGATTCGTCGGCCAACGATGACCCCGATTCCGCCGGCTACAGAGCTCCCGAAACCAGGAAATGGAGCCGGCGAGCCACGGCTAAGTCGGATGTCTATGCTTTCGGCATCCTGTTGTTGGAGCTCTTGACGGGCAAGCACCCGTCGCAGCATCCGTTCCTGTTGCCGACGGATGTTCCGGACTGGGTGAGAGGCATGAGGGATGATGATGTTGGGGAAGACGGTCAGCTGGGGATGCTTACTGAGGTTGCTTGTATTTGTAGTTTGACATCCCCGGAGCAAAGGCCGGCAATGTGGCAAGTTTTGAAGATGATACAGGAGATTAAAGACTGTGTTGTGACTGATGAGAACACTTATGCTGGATATTCTTAGTGCTTTTTAATTAGTCTTAAGATATACTATTGTTCCATTTTAAAGATGATGATTATGATGTGAGGTGAGATGGTTTAAATTGTATATCAGGGTAGGGTGTGGATTTTGGGGGGTAAGTTTTTTTTTCCTTTTTTTCCCTTCTTTTTTTCCTTCCATTAACACAAGCAAGCCAGCCACTGTAATCTTCTAGTGCTGAATCTATAAAGGTTTTATGATTTTATTTTATTTTGGGTAGTTTGCAATGTAATTTGGATTTGGATAGTTTGGTGGTAGTTATATATATATGTGTTTGTGCCAATATGTTGTAAAGGACAGGTTTGTGATGTGACAAAGTGGCGAGGTAGGTGGGCTTAGAAGAGTGGCATGCTGACCTGTTTTTTTGGATTGTTGCTTTTGGACTAAGAAATTTCGAGAGTATGAATTGAGATAAATGTCTGGAACAACTGAGACATCACAGCTTGACCTATGAACCAATTTAAAACTACACCATCTGATGGAGTCTTGCATTAACATCCCGGATGGAGTGTACCACAACATTCTGACGTATTAATTAAAGGGAATTCCCACCGAAATGATGATACTAGAAGTGAATGTTTGTGAGCTCTTGTATTTATGAGATTTTTAAAAAAAATATTCTAATATGATTTTAATGTAATTCCTTAGCACTGTTAGATGTCATTGTCACGTAAGAAATTAAGACCCATTATTTTATACAAAACAACTGAATATTGAAGACATTGGAGTGAAATGCCATGTAGGAATGTGGGGCTATTATGGTTTCCAAGATCCTATGTACTAATTGTCGATCAAAAAAACGCTGGGAAAGCAACTATCAAACCCAACAACCAAACTATTTGATGATTGATAATGACCTAACTGAGGACCTGGATTAATCTGTCGCCACACCCAACTATCAAACCATTCGTTCAAGTTTAATTTTTTTTTTTTTTTTTTTTTTTTGGGAAAAAAAACAAAAAGAAAAAGAAAAAAGAAGGGTTGAAGACCAAATAAACTGCAATTACCCTTTTCAGACCGGGAAGCGAAATTCTACTTAAAAAACACAGGTTTTATATTGTACAGACAAAAGAATCTGGAAGATTATACAAAAGAAATATCCCACTCTTCCGTTTAGTTTTAAACTAATGAAAATGTACAAGAAGAAGAAGAACTGAGAGAAAGAATAACATCATAATGTTGAATCACGAACAACATAACTTGCATCACCTATATGACCTATATGTCTCCTTTCACCGGATGCAACAATACTCCAATCAATCATTGTTCCCTTCTTCCTAAGTAGTTCTGAGAAAATGCACGTACACTTTGATTTAAAGGGCACAACAAATCCCCGTTTCCATCCTCCTTTAGCGATTCGACTACAGAACTTGTCAGGATCCACCTACCAGTTTACACCTGCCACTGTTCAGGGAGGGATGGAGAGTGTTAAACTCAAACATTATCCCACAAAAGGAATTGGTTGAAAAAGTGCTGCTTTCTCAGTCTCTTAAAAAGTCGAAATTTTCTAATAACAATGTCTTTGTTACTCTACACGATTACACTGTCATTCTAACACTTCCAGGCCCTTGCCACCTTTCAAAATTTTGACCAAGAAATTAAGGAATCCGTATATCTTTCTTGTTAAACGATGACATTAAAAACAACACGTAAAGCGATTACCTATAGTTCAATGTGTCTTCACCAAGTCCCATGTTGGATCATACATGGCTGTCAAAATGTATATACAAAAGTCTGCCCGAAAAGTGAGGTCATCGCATCATAATTGGAGCTGCGGGCGAGGCCTTGACTTAATTATAGTTTCATCGCTATGCTTGATCCATTCTGAGAGTCTCCACGGCTTCTGCCACTTCCATTTGAACTGCAGCAGCCACTGATGATGACTTCTCTTCCACCTCCAGAGCCTCCCAGCCTGCCCAACAGTTGCTAATTTCTTCATTGACAATTGTCCAATTGGTACCATCTGCACCAACAAAAATGTCTACTTTCTTAACGACACAAGTACCAGTTATGGGGACAGCATGAATTTAGCAGAGGAATTACCTTCCGCGTCTGGTTTATAAATGTTGCCGACTCTCTAGTCGACCCATTAACTACCCCTGGTGTGAATTTGAGCTGCTTTGGTGCTGGAATTGACATTGGAGACAGGGGACCACTTGTATCATCCGCAAAGTGTTTCAATGAATTGCGTGAATTTGCCTGTGGAAACAGCTTTCAAATGTTAACATTTGTCAACTAACAAGGTTAATATCTTATATGAGTTTCTAGAACCCAAAGAAGTGAAGATAGACGAAGGATAATGAGTAATTATAAAATGTCAGTCATAATAAAAATTATTTTTCTGAACTTTAGGCAGTCATAGTTAGATTAAACACTAAAACTGTCCTCTGGATTTGAACGTTTGTCTACCAAAATGAAGGTTTTCCAAAGTATAGTGAGGCTATATTGAGAACTAGCTATTGTATAACCAACATTGGAAACTCAAGATGTTAAGAAGGTCATCTTACCGAATCTGACTTTCCCAAGGCAATAGCAACAGCTTGCTCCTTTGCCTTTGGCTCTCTCACAAGCTCCTTTCTCTGAGTTTCACTTATTCGTAGAAGGGTTACAAGCTCATTCAGTTGATCTTTCATGTCCTTAATTTCCAAGTTCTTTTCCCATAACTGACACCTGTTGACATGTAGGTATAGGTATTAATAATCATAATAATAATTTTTTTTGTTTGTTTCAATAAAATACATGCATGCCAGCCAATATTTGAAACCTAGCCTGGCTTACAGAAAACAATGGATAAAGCTATCCGGTTGTCCATGGAGGTACAAGTCAAAATTAAATGATGTGATTTTTTTTTTTTTTTTCTAGGTTCTATAAGCACCTTGCTTCTGCAGTGTTATTAAACATGTACTGAAGTAGGTTCTTAGCTTCCCCCATTGAACGCAGCTGGTTCCAATGCCCACGACCAATCAAGGAACGCTCTCTTTCTTCTGCCTCCGAAAGCTGTGATGCCATGGCGATGAGTGCATTTGAAGACATGCTCAGCATATTCTCAACAGATTCTATTCGTGTCTTTCGTGAATCAGGTGACATGGACAGCACTCTAGGATTTTTTTTTTTTTAAAAGAAAAAAGGTCAAACAACATTACTTGTAAAAAATTAAGTAAAATATTGAAAGTACTTTATAATCTATAACATCAGATTATAGTACTATTTAATATATGTTCTTTCGGAAAAAAAAATGTATATACTAGTATTATAGCAAAATTATCATCCTTAGACCATATATGTCATTTTATATCTTATCTAAATAAACTATTAAGTTGTTTTTTGAACAAAAAGAATAACATAGTTAGAAAACAAATATATGTACGAATTTCAGATTGCTTCATTATAAACACATGCCATAGCAGTGTTATTTACTAATCATGTATACATGCATATCGTTGAGTACATGAACACAAACTCCAAACAAATAGCAATTTCATACCTGGAATATCCATTATTTCCTTTTGGAGGACTCTTTCCTTCCAAAGATAGCTGGTCCACTTGCCTTAATAACTCTAATTCTTCTGCCAATGCAGCTCGTCTAGATAATCACACTATTAATAGTTTGACTATAAAAGAATAGTTACAAGATATTGGGAATGGGAGAAGCAATTAGTACAAGTACATAATACTTACACTTGGTTTTGCTTCTCATATTCAAAACGAACTTCATGCACATTCACGACGACCTCCAGTTCATGATCAAGCCACCTCTGCAAGGACTTTTCATTGCTCTAAAGAAGAAAACTCATCAGAATTGTTCCGAGATTATGTAAGCAATTGATAATACGAATTTACAGATATTAATGAATCTAGGTGTTTGCAGGTGACTAAACTATCAACTGGAATGTAATTGGTCTATGAGAACCTCAAAGTCAGCCACCTCTTAATGTAAATTCAGACCAAGAACCATCCTAAACAATTAAAGTACTAATTTCGTTCAGATTAAAATGGTTTTAAATTTGGATAGATAGCACTAAAATTATACGAATTGAGCGAAGAGAATATTTTTATACAGTCTTTACCTGGATGACCGGAGAATGTCCATTGGAACTGGCTGGAAGAAATGGCACTGAATTAGGAAAACAAAATATCTAAAGAGAAAACACCTCCCAAATGAAATATCTACCTGAATTGTCACGCACAGTGGACTTTCGGGATTCCAATAATTCCTTTAACCGTTTAGTAGCAAGTGCTGCCTCTTCTGTCTTTCTTTGGAGAACCTGTAGGAGCCATTAAAGTTATTTGCATGTTTTCTTACAAGTATCAAAACACCTCCTAAATCATTTAGTGACTCCACTAAACGGCTAAATGTTATCTAAGAAGTTCACCAACTTCTCACATGCATGTGCACATACACTCAAAGGCCTAGCTTTTTTGGCTCTTTAAAGCTTCACATATTGTACTATAGACACTCTCAATACACTGTCAACTCCATTAAACTCTTGTCTGGCCAACTCAGGACTGATCTACAAACAATCTGCAAGCATATTCAGGCCTATGTTCCTACATGCAAAACCACCCACACACACATACACAGATAATGGGAGTCAATAACTCATGTTGCATTGCCAAACTAAAATCTTTACCATTTTCTGGCGTTGGTTCATAGCTTCAAGTTTATGCCTCTCATACTCATTTCTCCTTCCTTCCTTCCTTAGCTGAGTGGAATAGAATTGTAATTAAAAACAACCTAAATAACAAAAGCTCCAAAAGCAACTGAACTGATACCAGTATAAGCAAGACTATAATCCAGGAATGACTTCAAGCACAGTAGGACAACATAGTACCAAAAACCACAAAAGGCTACTAAAAAGGCAAAACGATGAAAGTTGAACATTCAATAATCATAGTGAAGGCGCATTGTAAGACAACATAGTATCAAAAGAAAGCTTTGATGTTGTTCGTATCTTAAAAAATGATTGCTTAAACTATGTTGTGTAGTTAAAATACATTTAACTTTAAAAAGAAAATTTTTGGAAAATCTTCGAGTTCCATTAATCATAATAGAAATCAACTCCTTTTACAATGGGAATAATACATAATAAAAATATTTCTACTACATGTGAAAAGGATCCTTCAGGGAGAAAGTTACTATCAACATTTTCCAGGAGCTCAAGATGTTGAATCTTATAATCAATTGATGAAAAAAAAAATAGGAAAAGAAGAATGTCTAAGTAACCACCACCAGTGAACTTCGAGGTATTGGAGATAATCAAATTAGTTTTGTATAGGAAAATTAAAAACCTGCAGCAATTCCTTTTCATGAGAGGCCTTCCATTGTCGAAATTGTTCTGACTCTTGCTTTATCTTATGCTGCAACTGAACCTACATAATGAAGAACAAACAGCCAAGACACATCACATATTATAAGATACAATGAAGTTCATTATCTAACACTTTCGTCAAGCACCAAATTGAGAACTAACCTTCTGTGCCTTAATAGATTGTATTTCTGCTTGTAGCCGCTTAGCTGCTTCGTCACTTTTTTGTTTTTCCTTTAAAAGTTGGACCTGGCTTTCTTGCTTCTTCTTGAGATCTAAAATCTGATACAACATTTCTTAATAATTAATCATCAATGCAATTTTCAGCAGTATAATGACATCTAAAATATTTCATCATATCACCTGGGCTTCAAGTGACTTTAGTTTTTGGGCATGGATATCATGCACTTTTTGCACCTGTCCATCAGAATTGGCAGAAAGACTCTCAACTTCAGCCAGCAAGTGGTCTCTCTCTTGCTGCGGTTGTAATCTGAATATTAGCAAGCACTAAAAAAGTGAAGTACTCAATGGAAATTAGAGAATGTTCAGTTGGACCTGCACAATTCTTTTCTCTTCCTCAAGTTCCACGATTTTCTTCCCAAAGAGTTGTTTGAGTGCTTCAGTGTCTATCCCTCCAAAAAGTCTCATTTCAGACTGCACCAAAAAGAGGAAATCCTTATTTGGGGACATCATTATGTTTCAGTTTAATCAAAAACCTCTATTTGCAAAAGCAAAAACATGTCAGAAATATTATGGTGTTTACTAAAATATGAATGCAGAGCAAGTTCATGGTTGTAACTTGTATGCATATAAAAAGGATTATGGACGTCAAAATGACTTCAGATGACCTCTGAAATTACATTTTTGTTTTAAATGTGGAAGAGAAGCAGAACAAAGCACAATAGCCCCAATATGCAACTATGATTATTCAAGTGCCAAGTAATGCCAACTTCAACTGTCTTCTGCTAGCTTCGTAACAGAGAAGAGAGGTAATGCAGAACATAAATAATGTTAAACATCCCACTTCATATCTCACCTTTTTAATACCACCCGATGTGGTTTATGATTTGTCATTATATAAGTGATGAATAGCATTCATCCTATTTGTGGTAAATATCAATTTACCAGTTCAATGGTGACAACTTATTTGCCTATTAAAAGAGTGGTAAACTAAGGTGGGATCCTAGCATTATCCTTCTGAACATAGTAGGTCAAGGAATACCATCTATGTCATCATGCCTTGATGTTTTGCGGACACTTAAAGCACATGCTATAAAAAACAATAATTTCTACACTGCCTCGAACTTTATTTGGTAACAACTGACATGGTGAATGAAAAGTTTATTTGCTGAAGTCTTTTCTTCTTTTTAAGTTGAAGCCTGTTAGCATAGCCAATAGATCTACAACAAAAATCGAACCTCTTTTTGCTCCAAACGTTTGTTTAACTCATTCAACTCCTTATCCATTGTATTCTGCAAATATTCATGCTCCCGTTCTTTTGCTGCCACATCAATCTCCCTGGAATTTTCACCTGTAGAGTTTGTGAATAATGCCGAAGACATCAACGCCCACCCCCACCCCCATGCACACAAGAAAAAAATAAAATGAAAAAAAGGTAGAAAGAACTAGCTTATCGTTAGGGCACGGGAAATGGATTAAAAGCTTCCTCAACCCTCAGCTAACATCATCAATCTAAAGAGTTCCAAATAAACCTGGACCCAAATCAATGTTTTAACTTTTACCTGACATGATTTCACCCATCTCGTAATCAGAAGAATCAATACTCTGAAAACCCCTCTTAAGTCCATCATTCTTTGTAAAAGAAACATGGCCATCCTGAGAAATAGGAAAAAGAAAGAAGAAAAAATATCATGCATGTAGTGACCGTTTGAAGGTATCAAAGGAATCAATTTCTCACCCATACAAGTAGAGTAAGATTCTCAAAATAAATAAATAAATAATAAAAAGAGAGAGAGAGAGAGAGAGAGCGTTACCATAACAAAAATTTCTTTTTAAGAATATTGTACAGAAAGCAACAAGGGTTTAGTCAACATACTTTTTTTTTTGCTAATGAAGATGAATTAGTTTAGTCAACATACTTGAGCATCTGCTTCAAACTGCCCCACAACAGCACATCTGCTGCGATATTCATGAAGTTCGCGAGAAAGGTCTAAATTGGTTGCTTCAAGGCAAGAAATCCTTTCCCTAAGAACCTAGGGTAGCAGCAGTACATCATCAAACAAAACTCATTTTCTTTGAAGCCAATGCAGAAACAACTAAGTCCAAGTAAAAGACAGTTTTATAAATAAATACCTGCATTTCATCTGAAGGAACTGCTCCCCCACGAGCACTTAGCTCTGCTTGCAAGAATTCTAGCTGCTGTTGCATCTTTTGCATTTCGCTGGATATTAAATCTCTATTAACCTACACAAGAAAGTAAAATGCTTTCGTCGTATTTGATATATTTAAGATTTGAATGAAATCTACTGTCTAGCACATTGAGGTGAATTTTTACAAATAACAGCAAGAGAGCCATCTGATAAACTTACAACAGGCTTGTTCTGGATATTACGAGCACGATTTGCATATTTGAGAGTGTTGAGTGTTTCCTCAGTATTGATGTCAGCAGGACTAATGCAAGCTGGAGGAATTGCAAATTTTATAGTTTACAAGAGAAGCGCAAAAGAACTCAAACATCAACAGGCTCCAGACCCAAATGAAGACGTCAAGAAAAAAAAAAAAAAACATCATTCTTTACAGAGGATATTAAATCAGTAAAATGGTCAAGAACATGAGAAGAGATTAGAAAAGGAAAATCTATAAGGGGAAACAATATCATGTCTGACAGGCATACTAAGCCCATTGGTATTTCATTAAATGAGACCAGATAAGGAAATGATATATAGCCCAAAAAAAGGATTCATGGCTATTATCTTGTTTGAAAGCAGAAACATAATAATATTATGTCACTTCTATTAGACTGTTTTACAAGAAAAGACATGAATTAGCTAAGGCTACAGTCATTAATGTCATTCCACGGATCATTTAACAACCAAACAATCAGTTAAGAGATTACCTATCATGACAGTCTTGCTGTTTCCACCAAGTGAGTCCTGTCACAAGGCACAAGTGAATCCATCTCAGAACAAGTAGAAGTTTAATCAAGTTAAAAAAATGAAAATATTACATGGTTACCTAGTATAATACTTAAGTAAACATATTTTTTCAAGACAATAATTAACAAGAATATACATTAAAAGAGTTGAAAAGAAATTACCAAGTAATAAATTTTGAAAAAGAAGTTATCATTCAATTTGTGTATGATCTCTTCATTTTATTAAGGTGCACTTATTAAAAAAGAACAGATTGTGATCTAACTTAGTCAGAGCTTAACAAAATCTTGTTTTAGTGCCACCTATAATAGTCAGATTGCAGTGTCAATATTGAAACGTGAAATTCAAAATTCTGCAAAAATTATGTCTCAGGCATAACACCTGGCAATTATGATCTTAAACTAACCTGCAAGAGTCGAGTTAGTTTACTATCTCGATAAGGAATGTGAACACCCTCTTTCCGCTTTTTATCATCCCCTAGCGCGCTAATGACATTTCCAAGAGCTAGAAGTCCCTTGTTAATGTGTATACCTGTGCATATCAGATGAAGTTTAAATTGTTTTTTCACAAATGGCAACTAGGAATAGATGCATAAGCAGATTCATCAACCTTCTCTCAGACGAAGACCATCAGAACCTGTTCTTTTAGCTCGTTCAGATCCAGCAAGATCTACTAAATGGAGCTTTGCACAAAAATATTCTTGGCCCATGTCCTCATCTCTAGTGTCATTCCCAGGAAAAACTGAATGGATTTTTCGCATCTGTTCTAATGTGATTGTGAAGATGGCGTGTGACCGACTAGTACAAATGCCCAAATAGAAACAGTGTCATATTAGGCAGAGAAAAGTCGCTCTTTATTTTGTAACCATGATAATCATTTCCTTGCATTCAGATTTATCAATTCACTAGCATATTCAGAGAAAGAACATCTTGTTTACACTTGTTCATAATCATGACAAATTATATAAAATTGAAAGGTATAAGAAAAATAACATTGGACCATGAATATATCATATTCACACCCATGACTGGAACTACAATTTGAAAACAAAGACCTACCAATCACTAGAAAAATGAAGCTTCAGCTACTAAAAATATCCAAGGATCAAAATGATCTACCGGTCAGCACAAACTAATATACCATACGAAGACAGATATGGCAATTTACCTCGACTGAGTGTTCATGTTAGTACTTCCAGTTGCTCTGCTTAATGATCCTTGCTCCAAGCAAGCAGCCATTTCTTGTAAAGTTCTAACAGAAATTTCGGTTGATCCAGCAAGTCTTATTGCTCCATTTGACGTTTCCCGAATTTGTATGGGCTGTCTCCCAGGAGTAGTAACTTTACCAGTAAGTCCATTAACATTCTCCACTTTGTTCAGAGATACAGAATCCAGTAAGTCTCTCACTTCTTCCTTCAAGAGCTTCACAATCAAAGCCGGTATTAATTTGTTTGTAAGGATACAGTACAACATAGATACAGAGAATCAGAACAGGAATCAGATGACCAAGCCACTGTACCAGGCTTGCCAGTTCAATTACTGTTTTATGTGGAGATTTCCTTAGAGGGTTTGCTATTGAGTATCAAGTAGCCATTTTACACCTTCTCAAATATGTTTGGGGGTATTATATGCTTGGCGCATTTAACTATAGTATTAAACAATAGTGCGGATATGTTCTTTTTTACCCAGGTCATCTCCTTTGGCTTTTAGGTACAAACCTATCAGCTTACAATTTTTGAACACATGGCTGGGAGCATATCTATATGCATATACTCAAAATTCAAAAAAAAAAGGTGGACGGTGTAATAGATGTACCTCAATGAAGGAAACGTGCAATTGGAATTCTGTTTGATGCTTTAATGTCTCAATCTTGCTGAAGAGTGCATTCATAACTTGAGGAATCAGCCCTGTGTGGCTACCACCTTTGGAGCCAGTCCCCATGGTATATGTTTTCCCTGATCCCGTCTGCACCAAATGTACATATTAATAATAATACCGCACAAGAAATCCTGTTCATTTGCGATGCAGATTGTGCAGGATTAGACGTTACCTGACCATAAGCAAGCACGGTGGCATTGTATCCTTGGAATAAACCATCCACAAGTGGGGCAATGCATTCTTCAAACATGGAAGATGATGCAGCTCCACCACTCCCACAGACATGATCAAAAGTAAAGGAATGTGTGCCAATTTGTACCTACACCATGATCAACAAAGATCATATCAAAAGTGACAAAAACTCGGAAACACAAATCATTGGCTTCGAAAGAATAGTTAGTACCCAAAAGAATAATAGAATGTGCAACTCAGTCAATTGTGAGGAACTTTGGTTAAATTTCAGCTTCTCAATGTGAACACACATATTGTACTAATTTAACACATCAATAACGTCTCTAGGTTTGGAAATTAATTCAATTTTATCACATATCATGTTCTATAATAAGTCAACAAGGTGAGGTTAGAGAGATATCTTATCATTAGAGTCTTCACCCATATTATATAGGTTATAAAGACTAAGTAAAAACTAATTAAAAAGCTTTTGTTTCTAGGTTATTGCTTTATTATTGTTCTTGACTCAATTAATCTCTGGGAGCCTTATCATTCTTTTCAAATGCATTGAACCAAATCTTAATGGTCCAGATAAAGGAACCTTTCAGCTGCCACTATTAACTTTCCAAAGAAAACAAAGAAGAGATAGTTCAGAGTAGAACCTGAGGCTTTCCGGGTGTAACAAAAACACATTCTTTACAACCTTGGAGGCGTTCATCGCCAATGAGAGGCCGAACGTGTACGGCAACCTTAACAGAACAGTTCTCCGATGATTCCATGACTCGTTAAGCTCATAAACAAAGACACCCAGATGAGAACTACGCAAAAGAGAGAGAAAGGTACGCAGAAAAATGCTTAATTCTAGCAGAAACTTGATTCTATTATCTGGGCAGTCGAGATTTTGATGAATAAAACGAAGCAGCAACAGACCAACCAAGAGGGTTTAACATAGAGAGATGGGTTTATGAGGTTGCCTGGTTGGGGTTTAAGGAGTGATTTAAAGAAGAAGAAGAAGAGTATAGTAATAGGAATAAAAACTTAAGAGAAATGAAGGAGCTTCTTCTCGTTGTTCTAGTACTAATACTAATACTACCAGTAGTAGTAGAAGTTAGAAACAGAAGCCCACATTATGACTTTTTCTCCTTCTTCTCCAATGCTCACACACCTCACTCGCTTACTGACCAGAACCCATTGGGGTGGCGGTGTTGGTCTTGGGTGATAGTGTTGGTGGAAGACTTTTCCACCAACCTTTCCCATTTTGCCCCTCTTGTTCCAACCTCCTCCATCACTTTTTGCTCACTGTGTATTTTCCTTTTTTTTTTTTTGCTTATGTTTTCCACTGTTCTTTATGCCATGCTTCAGTGTACCGTACACTTGTTGTTACCGTATTTCCAACTGTCTTTGTACTTGTCTTTTTCCTATTTTTGAAAATAATAAATAAAATCATATCCAACCATTAATGTCTTGTATTAATGGAAATGTTTTAATTCTTTATGTTACAAAGTTATTCCGTACAGAGTTTTTATTTAGAAAAAAGGAAAATCAAATTCCTTTAATAGATCTCTATTACTTCATTTTTTCTTCATCTAAAAAAGTTGACTATCTACTTTAAAGGTATACCACTCGTTAAATAATTATATATAGAACCCCCAATATGAGACTAGATAACCATTATTAAATCAACTCTAATTCTTGAATATACTATTTTAACCTATAAACAAAACAACTCGATAGAGAATACACAAATACATCATTCGGGAAAAAAAAAAAAGAAAAAAAGAAAAGACTATTTATTATGAAGTTTTAATCCCCAAAAAATCTCTTTTTTATTTAGGATTGTGAATTGTTATCTTTAATTTAATTTGGGAGTTATGAAAATTTGCTATGTATATGAATTTATATGGGTAATAACGGCGTAAGAGTATATAAAATGACTATCTTGGACTCCAAAATAAAGATTAAAAACTAAAGGTAAGCGTGGCATTTGTAGAATGATAGCTGCCTAGCAAAAGCAAGAGCCTTCCCGAGATTCATGTAAGCTTTTAGGGTTTTTTTTTTTTTAATTATTATTTTTTAAATCGAACTTGGTGAATGAATGCAAATGGCTTTGTGGCTTGTGCCCCCATTGAGTAAAATAATTTTTTTTAAAAAAAATAATAGAAGAGAGAAATACATGCTAACCAATCTTAGAAGAGAAAAAGGAAAGAAAATTAATAGAAAAAAATGTCATTTTAAGTTGATAACTTATTATGGAGAAGCCGGAAGATGACGTTAGGGTAGTGGCGAGTGAATATAGAGTTTTTAAGACAAATTCTGCCGAAAGCGATAGCCACAATCAAACAATGCATTGAGTAACAAAGGCAGCCTTTTTGGGCCCTCCTTCACATGGTCTCCTATTTCATTTACTCTCTTACCTCTATGGAACTTTTCCCAGCTCCCAAACACCCATTCTGGCTCCATTTCTCATTGGTTATTTAGCTATCTTCTTACAATTCTGCCAATAATTTTCCTTTTTTAAAAAGATAATAAAAGTTCCTTAGGAAAAAAAAAAGGAAAAAAAATTTAAGTACTTCTATAAATCTCTTGGAAATCATGGAAAGCTACTTATTTTTATTTATATCTACTAGGTGAAAGACAATTTAGATGAGTATCACATACTGGACCTAATTAATTATTCATAACAGTTATTTTCTATACTCTAATTTATACTATTTTTCCTTTTCAAAAAACTTGTTTCGTTTGAGTGTAATTTCAAAAATACTTTTCTTTTTCTCCCTATCTTTGAAATAGTAGCATGTGCTTTTCCTCTCCTATGGTCTTCCCCCTCTTCGGATTGGTTATTTTCCTTTTTATTTTCCCATACTTATTCTTATTTTTAAATAATCATTCTATTTGTGAATGTAGTTATCTACTTAGATTTAAATTTAGATCTATGGTGTTTTTTTTTAAAATTTTTGATGACACTTTTTTTTTAATAGTGTGGTTATATTTATATCATTTATGATTAAAATCCAAAATATTTGTTATTATTGTATATCAGATTTTGTAGAAACTCTTCCGATAATTCAACTAGAAGTATCAATTCATATAGTAAAAATATCAAAACGAGTCATGGAAGTCCTCTAATACATTATTTATAAAGTTTTTATCTAATATCATTAACATGGATTGCCTTTGCGTTGAGATTTAAGTTCTTTTATCTACAAGTTTATGAACTCATCTTCTGATTTTTATTGTAAAAGATTTTATGTAATTCAGTTTACTAGTACAACCCTTATTTAAATTTAATGAAATTTTTACTTTCTAAAAAAAAAATTGTTTTGTTTGTGACTTGACCGCCCAAATCAAAATAAAAAGAGAAATTTAACGACAGAAAATGAAGATAACAAAATATATAAACTATTGTTAATTTTAATTCAAGTCGCTTAATAGTGGCGGTAATTAAAAGCCTTACTTATCTCTCTATTTGAACAGATTGCTTGGAAATTGATTATGGTAAAATACAAGTCAAGCAAACTAAACAATAAAAAGAAAGTAAAAGGATTTCTCTGTAAGGTTTGTTTACACACACTTCTTTCTCCGGAAGAAGTGTAATATGAACAAAGAAAAAAGATAATAACAAAAATATCAACTTCAAGTTTCCTTTTCCACACCTAACCCATCATCCATTGGATTCTCTCACATTCGACCGTTAGCTTGGATGCGAGCCAAGTAACCTCAATGGAGGCCCCCACTTTACATGTTCTCAACTAGAATACAATTAGTTTCTGGTTTGGTTAATTAGTTGTGATCAAGATGTGATGTTAGCCTAATCCTATATCTTAATTTGTCTTGGTATTTGGCATAGACCGACTCATCAAAAACTAACCTTAATTGTCCCAAAAGATCATGATTGAAAGCTTGGAACTTAGATTATTGAAAATTATGGCTTAAAGAAATGAAATCATATTGATCATGAGACTTAACCACATCAGTTAGTGTTTTTTAAAATAGGTGAAATGTCATTCTCATTTGGTGTACATACGAAGGTTTTGGCTTTCTCCGAGAGAATTTGCCGACCAAAGAATTGCCTTGCAAAATAAGGAATCTTAATCTAGATTACCTAATAGGTACCGAAAGTTGGCATTTTAACTTTGAAACATACCCTTTTCATTTTGTTCATCCAGTATTTTTAAGTCTCATAAACAAAATGGTTAAAAATAATGTGTGTAGGATTGGCATTTTTGAGAAGATTCATTAATTCATAGTCACAAAAACTTAAGCTTTTTGTCACGTGATCCACGTAAAAAAGATTAAGACTTGAGAGTTCTTTATTCCACTTTTTTTTTCTCCCTTCTTTTTAATTATAATTAGTGCTTTCTGCAATGGTGGGCCTCTGCCCACATGCTCTATCGGGCTCAGCTTTTGATTCCTAAAAATTTTCTATCTCAGATTTTTAGGTTCCTCCTGACCCAATAAGTGAAACCCCTAACTTAACATATGTATGTTCTGCATCAAACAGTAGCAATCTGATATGTATTGATAAAAGAAAGATAACTCTTCTGGTACAATTATATACACAGCTGTGGTCCATCGAAAAGTTCCAAATTATCTTTCCTTTTGTTCTTGAAACCTTTTCTGTGATATTGACCAAAATGCAATGTTATTCTAAGCTTTTAGATATATATACATGCCTTCAAGATTTACATCTCTTTCTTCTTTCATATGCATGTGCAGCATTTCAAGTTAATCTTTATCACTATCTGCTTTTTCAAATGCTAGATAAAGCTCTCCTTTAATGGGTGCCTTGTTTTTGGTAAATCAGCTGAAATTAATTGCCTCTCTTTATTTCCTTATGCTTACTTTGATCACCATATATGTTACGAGAAACTGAGCATTTATCGTGTATATTGTGATAAATAGTATTGTTTTAGTTAAAAGCATATTAAATGAGTTAGGCTCAATCTATTATTGCACGACCAAAACCATATGAAAAGCGAAAAAGCAGGGCTTTAAGGGAAAAAATTCATCATGTGGAGTCGGCAATGCGTCCGCAAGACTTAAAAGTAGTGAAACACAAGAATAGTACAAGTGGATTTAGCAAGCATGATTTAATGTCAAAGTTTACATTAATGGGTTATTATCGTCATGTTCAATGGTTTGGGATCATATTACTTGAAACAGTTAATGTCAGATTAAGACTTGGAGAACTGTTTGTCTTATTGTGCTACCTTGGATAAGGTAGGGCCTTACCATTTGACATGTTGTTGGGAAGGTTAGCAATACAAAGGCTTAGTTAATTTTATGGACTTTTGTCTTTGCAAGCTAGCTCATTTAGTCGTTTACACTCTCCCGTGGTCCCAATTCAAGCCTCAATAAAATCACTTGAAAGATGTTAATTTCACTTGGCTATAGACGACATAGAAATGGTAGCTGACTAATCCATAAAGTATAGACCTTTTTTGCATCTTTGACTGGGATATAATTGGTCTATATCACATTAATCCAAAGGGGTTAATTTAATTAGGTTTGATTATTGGGTCGGTGGGTCTCAGCAGCTATAATTATTCTGATAAGTTTTGATGCTGTTCCAACCCCCAGCTACTTTTCTTAAACACGACAAAAATGTCTTTATTATTTTCTATATGCATGGAACTGAATCAACTATCAAATCGGCTCCATTTTCACTTTTGAATAAGTTTTTATTCCATATAGTCTGTATGTAGATAAAATTTACTCGTGAGAGACAAAGCTCATATATATTATGATCGAGGAAGTCTCATCTTACTAATCTTTAGGCCATAAAAATAGGCACGAGCATCACTAACCTTGAATGCTTAATTAGGAAAGGTTCTCCCATTTTGTAGTGTGTAGTGTACAACTTTCATTAAAAGAAATTTCCTTTTAGGAGTGAATTTTTGGAGTTGTTCATTGGTTACTATCATTAATTATCTCATTGCTCTCGTCCGTCTCCATTCTATTACAAGGACGATTACTTATTGAGTAATTCATTTATTATTGTCCTATGTAAAGCAATGAAGTTGGTTCCAAGTGGTATGGCCCATAATATCAAAACAGTTGGAGTGGCTGCCATTTTTCATATCTAGTTAATTATTTATAGCAGTGATTTTGTTTCTCTAATGTTTACACGTTTCTGCAAAATAAAATGTCTCTAATATGACCCCTCCGGTCCTGATGGGCCATGGGCCTCAGATAAGCTGGCCCAACATAGGCTTCTTCTAAGTTCTATTCGAAATGGACCTGACTATGAAAAATTTGGGTCAAATTTACCTTTTTAAATTATTTTTTTGAAATGATTTTTTTAGGAGTGTCACAACATTATTGATAAGTAGTCACTATATTTTTTACTTTTCCAGGACCAATCATTGATCACTATTATAGTAACTACTTGTCATTGATATTGTAATACACTTAAAAAGTCTTTACAAAAAACTCCTAAAATAGTTATTTTTCCCTAAAACACTAAAAGTGAGGTCCATTTCCTCTGCCTTTCAGCCTTTGTGAATACTCAAGGGGAATGGGAAGATCTTGGAGTTTTTTTTTGGTTCTTTTTTTTGTCTTTTGTTTTTTTGTTTTTTGTTTGTTTTGGTCCAAATGACCTTTCATAATGACTTATTTAGACTAATACAAAAATTATGATGTTTACTGACTTCTTATAAATGATCTCAAGTATTTTATGACTACGTGGCATAAAAGTAAGATTAGCTATAAGAGGCCACAGCTAGTCCTAAAAACGTTAAGAGGAAATTTAATTTTCTATGGTAATTTTTCAAACAAATTGAAAAATACCAGATTATAATTAGAAAAATGCCATCTTTAAAAGTATTTAGAAATATTATTTTTTTACTAATTGATGAAATACTTTAAATAACCAATCAAGTTACCTTAGGTAGCTTAACCAGTTACCTCAACTAACTAGATTGGTTATCCCAAGTAACCCAACTGGTTATCTTAAATATCATTGAAAAATAGCAAGTTTGAAGAAAAAGTGGTATTTTAAATAATTATTAAAAATGATATTTTCTAGAATAACTTTAAAAGTGACAGTTTTTAAAAGGGATTTTTCAAAAAAATCGGCTCATCCGAGATTTTCAATTTTTGGTACTTTGGGCCTGAAATTATGCAAGAAGCCCAAAAGTTAATTCTGAAGAAATAGTCGTAAAAATTTGACCCAAATCAGAACGTAGACTGGTAGAGGTAGGACTAACTGGGCTTTCAACTTGAGCCCATTAATTGCATATTTAAAAGGGGGAAACAAATACAAAAATACCCATTTTTTAAAAGTGATTAATTGCACATTTAAAAGGGAAAATACAAAAATACCCATTTTTAAAGTGTATTTACATAGTCACCTAATTTTTATTTTTAATTTATTCATACCCTTTTTTATACTCATTTTTTGAGAAATGTATACCACAAGTATTTTATATATCTCATTAATTGCATATTTAAAAGGGAAAAAAAATTCAAAATACCCATTTTTTAAAGTGTATTTATATATATACCTATTTTTTATTAATTCATACCCCCTTTTTATACTCAATTTTTGAGAAATGTATACTACAAATATTTTATATAGGAAGGCATGTTTGGTAGGCAAGATTGGACTGAACTATTATTTGGTGTCAGATTGCATAGAATTGTATTAGTATTATGATTTCTTTGGTAGCGTGTATGACTTAAAGATGAGACTAAATAAAATAGTAATAAAGAAAATATATGAGACTCACGTTATTTGAGAATTATTTTGTAAAATAATAGATGAAAAATATGTGGAACCACATTTATTGGGGAATGAGTAAAGAAAAGTACCCAAAAAAAAAAAAGAAATCATAGGTCCCACTTTTTTAAGCAAAATGAAGAAAGTAGGAAGATGAACTATTTTAACCCATGCGTGGGATGAGTTAAAATAGTCCTCATATAGGGATATTATTTTAATCCCTACCAAATTAGTCCGATAAGATTTTTTCTACCAAAAAATGGACTGGATAATTTAGTCTACTCTATTTTTTTTTTTCTAATCCACCAAATGGACTCAAAATGTATATCATAGTATATATTTCATGAATATAAATTATACATATGAATTATAAAATATACCATGTATATAAATTTACATTGTAAATATAAATTATAGTAAATATTTATACTATAAATGTATTAAAAGTATTATGTATATAAGAAATATATGCCTAAAAAAGGCTATTAGTGAGATGCAAGGGAAGGGGAAGAAAAAAACGTATCGAGCTCAAATTTCACGATTTTTCTAAACTATTTAAGGGTCGTTTGATATAGGCAGTTCCAAGTTTTAAGATTGATAAAAAAGTTAAGGAGAGTGATGTGATTATTTAAAAATCTAAATAATTGTATTTAGTTACACACTAGAATCTTTTTAAAATTTCTTGGAGAAGTGATAAAATTGTGTTTGGTTACGCATGAGAATAATGGACTGCCTTTTTACTATTTTGACAAAAAATACCTTGAATATAAATTCTTTTATTGGCAATTTTATATCATAAAATTGAAATACCATTCATTCACAACATCATGATCATATATTTATATATTTATAAAGAAATTATATAAATTAAATTTTCTACTTAAAAGTATCAATAATTATAAAACTGAAAAATTTAATTACAAATTTGAAGTATCTTGTTAACAAATTATATTTGCGAAATCATATTTTTTTTAACGATTAATTGTTTTACAATCAACTATATTTTTCACATCATCAGATACTAGACAGTGAGTCATTAAAAAAAAGATTTCAAAAGATGACAATAAATAAATATTAAGCGATCGATTGATTCAATTGTCTGTCTCAGGATTGTATATAGAACATTATAAAATGAAATAATCCTCTACCTATATCAGTTACAAGGGATGACCTTATATGGTCCATTACCTATTGATACCAAAAAGTAATTAAATAAATAGCTTTGAGCCATTGACGAGATAGCTCGACTGAGGAGCTTTGCGAGCTCATCTTACCCACATTGAAGAAAGAAACATAGATGTAATTTTAGTCGCAAAATAAAGAGCACACAATTTAATTTTATCACTTACACGGGAGAGGATTCGAGGAAGAAACCAAAGTTAATGAAAAGATTTGCTTAATCCTTTGTCGCGGTGGTCTTAGACGAGCCTTATAAAAATATTACTAAATTTTAGATTTAATTTAAATAAATATTTATTTGTCAAATATTAAAAAAAAATATCTAGTATAAATATATTTGATCAAAGTGTAAAATTTTATATATTAGATATAAAAAATTATATAAATAGTATAATAATTAAAATTAATAAATATAATTATTTACCAAATATAAATAAATATATTTAAGTATAGTAACTGAAATTAATAAATGAATATATTTATCAAATATAAAATTATATATACTTAAATATCTAACCATAAAATTTTAAAAATAAATATTCATTTGATTAAATTTAAAATATTTGACATAAATATGACAAATTCACGACAGAAAGGACAGGGCTTTGTAATTGAGCCCATAAACTGCGGAGTCGAAACCAAGGTACTAGTGTCGGCCGCTGAGAGGCCTCTGTCTTTCGGTGCTTGTCCGTACGAGAATGTCCCCATAGTTTTTCGAGACCGCACGCGTGGGTCACGTGACTGAGACGGTGCGTGGTGTGGGGGCACTGTGGCGTGGTCGTCACGCGGGAACAGAATAACTCCGCCATTAAAAATTATTAAAATGAAAGGAAAAAAAGAAGTCTGCCAAAGCAAATTCATTGACTTTAAATGGGGGGAGGCAGTTTTTATAATCCAAAAAAACATAAAAGCGGCGATCGGGGTCACAGTCAAACTATCTGCTCCGCACCGACTTTCCAGATCAAATCTGGACCGTACAATTCTCGAAGGACACAACGCAACCCCTCTTTTACAACTCGTCCTCAGCCCAGAACGTCTCCCCCTGTAGGGGCATAATCGGAATCGGAAAACCCCGAAAGACTCTTCGTCCCTCTCACCTCTCCTATAAAATTAGGTCGCAGAAGACGCAAGAGAGAGAAACTCACAGTTTTAGAGTGAGAAAGTTCTAGAGCGAGAAAGAGGAGAGAGATCGCGAACCATGTCGGGTGGTATTGCTCGTGGCCGTCTAGCTGAGGAGCGCAAGTCCTGGCGTAAGAACCATCCTCATGTCCGTACACACATCTCTCTCTTCTTTCTCTGTGGTTTTTTAATCTTTTGCCCTAATTTTATGTTTAGTTTCGTCTTGATCCACCGTCTTTAAACCCCCCCAATTTTGATTATTTGATTCTTCGTTTTTGTGGTTTGTGTTTTTTGGGGGTTTAGGGTTTCGTTGCGAAGCCAGAGACTCTGCCTGATGGTACGATCAATTTGATGGTGTGGCATTGCACTATCCCTGGAAAAGCCGGTGTAAGCTTTCGTTCATACACATCTATATAGTTATATATATATATATATATATATATATATATATAATTATCATTTGTTTTTGAATTTGGGTTTACAGTCTGTGACTATGATTTAGCTTCTTTTTTTTTTTTGTGTGATTAAAGTGATTTGCTGCCTCTAATGATTGGCGTTTTCGATTTGTATGTTACATTTTATATTGACTAAGGTGTTTGGTGTATTGGATTCCCTATTTTGTGCTACTTGATTCGTGGGCCTGTCCAGTTCTTTCGTTTTCTTGAAAAAAAAAAATCGATCTTCTACACGAACTGAATCATTATAGTAGTTGTATATGTATGTACTTTATGATTGAAGTCATTCGGAATGTGTATTTTTTCCTCGTATTGATTCAACGATATTAATTGTAGTTTGATTTGTGCCTCAACTTGCCATATTTGTTTTTGTCTATGTTTATGTCTTAAATTTGACAACCGGGTATGATATTTGATATCGAAACACTGAAAATACCGGGATTAGATATGTAGGCTTAACCATGAGAATTCTTCCTACGCATGGATAGGACTAAGTATGATAGGGAAACAGTATGGGACCAGGGTCTTATGCAGTCAAAACATGAATTTTTACTCGTGGTCGCATATTTGTTCTTTGACCCGCTTTTATTACTACTCTTTGCAGAATGTGAGGCCTCTTTATGTATCTTGTAGATGGGATCTCTTTATGTGGTACAGATAGTAATAATTGGTGATATGTTATCTGATACTTGATAACTACCTGGAACTTGTGTCAAGCACGAAAAGATATAGCTTGATAAATACTATTTATAGGATATTCTTCTTTATTTTGCTAGATTGAGCATTTTGATGCTTTGTGTATATTTTTCTTAGCTCCTATCATATGCATGGTGATGCAAGTAGGTTGCATCAATTTTAGAGGAAGAGTTTAGCAGGACAACTGCTGTGAAAGGTTCTTTCTTTGTCTGGATTTGAACATTCATTGTGTTGCTATCTTATATATCTGTTTTTTCGTCCCATATTTTTACTTAATTTTATAAATATAAAAGCTATGCTGATTATGCTTTTCCTTGCCTTTTTCCCTTCTTTTTCGTTTTTTTTTCCTTTGGTGTTTGTTGTTGGGGGGGGGCAACTTTTGATTGTTACATGATCACCTTTCTGGAAAACATTTTGTTTACATTCATAATTTTGCAGACTGACTGGGATGGTGGTTTCTTCCCACTTACACTTCATTTTAGTGAAGACTACCCAAGCAAGCCTCCAAAGTGTAAATTCCCACAAGGTTTCTTCCACCCAAATGTTTACCCATCTGGGACAGTTTGCCTATCAATTCTCAATGAGGACAGTGTAAGTAACCTCTCTAGCATTTTGCAATGGAATTCAGTCCGATGTTTTGGGTTAGGTTTACTAAGTGCTTTTACTTTATGCAGGGATGGAGACCAGCAATAACGGTGAAGCAAATACTTGTGGGTATCCAGGACTTGCTGGATCAGCCAAATCCTGCTGATCCTGCTCAAACAGAAGGTTATCATCTCTTTATTCAGGTACTGTTACTCCTCCTAAACAAACTCGTTTCTTTTCCTTTACTTTTCCTAATGGCTTAGCGGAAGGCCCTTTTGTCAATGAATAATGCTAACAGGTGAAATGTTTACTTGTTGCACATGGAATTGGTTTTCCAGCTGAAAATTGGCAAGCCCACATTTTTATGATATGGAATTGGTCTATTGGTTCACTATACATTGCATGATTGAAGTTTGAACGAACATATTTTATTTTCATATAAATTGCACAAATTTCATAAATCCATTTTTTAGCATCAGAACAAACCTCATGGCAACTCTGATCTAAATATATTGCTGTGTCGCATCATATGCTGGTGGATGGCTGTGGGGTGACAGTTCATAAGTTCATAATAGTGTTTTTAGGTGTTGATCCACCATTACTTGCTTGTTTCCAGGATGCTGCCGAGTATAAGAAAAGGGTCCGACAACAGGCCAAGCAATACCCACCTCTGGTCTAATGCTAAACAAGCTTTTCCTAAGGCAGCAGGCTAAGCTTTTGCTGTTTTGGATATTATCAGCTGCCACCTATTTTATTGCTAAGAACATTTGTTTAAGAGATTGTTGTTATTTGGAATTTCTGGTTGCCAGCATCAGGTATAGACTACAGCATGGTGATCTTCGTTAACTTTCAGTGTTGGATTAACTTATGTGTTAATATCAGTATACTAGTCTTCCAATGATACTCGTTGGTCCTCATTAATGAGAAACATGCTCTTAAATAGGAATCACTGCAGTTGTGTGAATATTTTTCTTAGTTTGTATGATGTTTCCAGTTGTGCGCTTGTCGGTGCTCCTAACTGCAATATTGATGCCTCTTTTGCTGCACTCAGGGTACCGTATCACCGGCTTATTCTTCTCCCTCTTTTGAATTATCGTGTACTTTTGGTTGGTATGTGATTGAATATTTTTAGGAGGTGAGTTGTTGGACTGTGTCAATGTCATTAGATACTGTGATCTCGAGTTCGTGGCATGTGTAGGCTATGTAATTTTGTGAATTTGGCTTCTATATATGCCAACGCCAAATCTACTCTCATGTCTCACAGTTGACATATTATTATGGTTTGAGATATTGGAGTGCACTTATCAAATAGCGAGACAATAGTGAGACGAGGGTAGAAGAGATGCTAGATTTAGCATTATCCTCAGAGTAATGATAGGTACAAAATTTTCAGACTATTTTCGGTTACACAATGGTCGTATTTTTTATCATTGTATGTGTTTTTCAAAAAAAAGAAGAGAAGAGAAAAGAAATAACCTTACAGTGCTCGATGCCTATATATATATATGTATGTATATATGTATATACCCTGGGATAATCAGCACCTTAACAAACCATCGAGCTCGACAAATTCAGTCTACCAGGTACCAACTCAGCAATAATACGAGACTCCGACTGCTCCTCTATTTGCAGAATAACACGCCAAACCTATTGATGCATTACTAGGAAAAAGAAAAGCCTCTGAGTAAGATCAAAATTCCGGTGCCAAAAAGAATAAGATAGAAATCAAATATAGTATCCTCCAAACAAATCAAAGTGGAAAGGCAGAAAAAGCAATGGTGTCAAAATGAGCAGCACGAGCACCGTATGATACGAAAATAAATATATAGGTACGATAACAAGGTAATACATAGGCACGACAAACACAATTAAGAAAATTAATTAGATTGCAAAAAAATATATTTAAACTAATTTTAATTTTGGAGGCATAATTTTAATACAATAAATGAAAAAAAATATATAAAAGATTAAAATTAAAATATTTTTTTGGGTAAAGATAATGTATATAGCATAAATATTACATCAATTTTTAAGTTTTTTAAAACAAAAATTTTCAAAATTAATAATTTTGGGCCAAAGAATTTAAAGATATTTAGAATCTAAGATAAAATCCATTTTTAATAGAAAATTCAGTTTAAGTAAGTGTCAATTATAACTTTTCGGTTATATATAATTTGAGTAAGTGTTAATTTAATTGGGATATTTCAACTATAAAAATTTAAGTTAATTATCATTTTTCACATATGCTCTAATATTTTAATTTAGATTTGTTTTTATATAAAAGTATCTCAATTTTCAAAATTTTTTTTTCTATTACATAATAATTAAGAATTCATAATTACTTAAAAGAAAATATGTTTGATAGTATTGAAACAACTAAATTTAAAGAAATAAATCAATAACGAGCACGATTATAGAACAAAAATAATAAGAGCTTGAAAATGGAAATAATTACTCTTGAAATCATATATGATATAAAAAATGAGCAAGGTTAGACATAAAAAGAGCATAATAAAAAACAAGTATAATTAAGTACAGAAATAACATAGTCTCTAAAACGAATGTAATTAATAAGAAAAATAGTATAATATTAGATTTAGTTATGATTAGACACGAAAAATAGCACGCTACTGAAAATGGACAAGATTAAGCACGATAATAGTATAAAATCAAAAATAAAAACAATAAGGTATGTAAAAAGACGAGCAGAATAATTATTTGTTAACGATAAGATCGAATATATGTATATAGCGGGTTGGACACGACATAACACGAGGCACAAATGTGCTGCAATTAAATGTGTCTAAGCCAACACGATATACCCAATTAACATCTTTAGAAAAAAGTTTGAATATGAGTGAATGTCTCCAATGAATTGTTTTTCTCGGACCTCGATTAAGTGAAAAGCCAAGAAAGCAAGCCAACAAGGAGGTCTTCCCTTTTGTTATCAAATTACATGTAGAAAAACTGATAATAGAAAGTGAAGTTACTAAAATCAGAGGTAGTAGACTTAATAGTTTTTGGTCCTCCCGTCTAAGGAGACGGTTTAGTCCAAAAAAAGAAAATTATATCTGAACCAGCACGACACGGTCTAATTAGAAAAAATTTTGTATATTGAGGGGATGCCTCTAACGAATGATCCTTCTCAGACCTCGATTCAGTTGAAGGCCAAGAAAGTAAGCCAACATGGAGGTCTTCCCTTTTATGTTTCCAATAATAATTTAGTTGTTGTTATCTAATGACTGATAATGGAAAGTGACGCTGTTAAAATCAGAGTTGTGGACTTAATAGTCTCCTGTCCCCTGCCTTAGGAGGCCGTCTAGTCCTATGAAGGGAAAAAAAAAAAAAAAATAATTTCAAAATGACTCTACTTTATCCACAATATCACATCACATAGACTCCTAGCTGAATCAAAAGATTTTTTATTTGAATTTCTCTAGAATATACAAACACTAATAAATTCCCACCTTCTTGCTCCCATATAACTAGATGAGCAGTCGTCAGTGTTCTAGATTTCGTACGTGAAATTTGTTTCTTCTTTATTTTTCCTTCTTGCATTTCCACCATTTACCCCCTGATTTATGGTCACATGGAGAATATATCTTCATATGACGAAAAAATTGACGTAAAATGCTATTGACTTAAGTGATACTAGGTAGTAAAATAGAGAAATTAAATGCTAAAAGAATGATTTGTGAAAAATGTATTCTTAGGCATTCTACGATTTAAATCTTGTTGTTTTGATTCTGTGAAATAACTTTTGAGGTTAAAAATTTATAAAAATGAGTGACTTCTTGAGTAATTTTAACTAAGGTCGGCTCAACAAATTTTGGAACCTTAGTTGATGATTAAAAAAAAAAACCCTTAAACTAAAATTGAATTTCTAAGAAAGTTTAGATACTTTCTTTGGAGAATTATTATTATTAATTTTTGAGATAAAAATTAAAATTATATTATTAAAATAGAAAAAAAGTAAAACAAGGAATAAAATTAAGAAGTAAGATAAAAAAAATCATTTCAAATGAAGATTATTTTAGATTGTTTGAGACAAATTATTTTGGGTATACAGATTGGGTAGACTATAAGTGTATTTTGAAATAATTAAAATATATTAATGGCCATTTTGGAAGAAAAATCAACTTCAGAACTAAAAGTGGACGTTAGATGAGAAGTTAATGAAAATTAAAAGCCTTGGAAGAAAAAAAAAATTATAACCAAATACAATGTAATAAAAAAAAATTGTTCCAACTTTGGAAAGAATGGAAAATATCTACCAATTTCTAAAAGAAGTGGATAAGAAATTTATGACTTTTAGAAAAATTCATTGATTTATTGAATCCATATTAAGATTTTCTAGTCTCTTATTGAAATCTTTATTATTTATATATTCTAAAGCTATGCATAAATATTAAAAGGTTAAAATAAAGTGAAATCTTTAAAGATAAATTAGTAATTTGAGGCATTGGCTCAAAATAAAGTGTAAGGCGATTGCCTTAATAGTTTTATCACAAACTACTTCTGATTTAAATATCGAAAAGATAATAATATATTTTATTAAAACTGAATTAGTCCTTATTTTTTTTTTTATTGTAAGATTATTATTGTTTGTTACTTATTAGACTCGTTCATAAAGTCAACTTAGTGTATTAATTTTTAGAATTTTTTAGTCTCATATTATTATTTGTGAAATCTAGATTGCAAACTTTAAGATTAAAATTACAAAACATCAAAATTTTAAAGATTTTTTTAAAAGTATTTTTTAATAAGTTTACTCACGCTTAAAAAAAAAAAGAGAATGAAAGCTAAGTGATATNAATTTTAAAAAAAATCTTTTTATTGATATAAAAAATACATTTTTTGGAATGAAATATCAAATAAAACAAAAAAAACATTGTAGTTATATATATATATATATATATATATATATATACACATATATCAAAGAGTCCAATTGTAGCAGTATTTAAAGCACTTTTTTCCCTACTGAATTATGCTATCCGATTTTTCTAATTTTAGAAGGTAAAAACGTTGTTCTTTTATAATTTTAGCTCAAATTTTGACCATTTATATGAATTTTTTTTGAGGGAATTAATTTGATAGAAAAGCAGAAGTTTTATTTGATCTTTATAAAAGGTTCGGGTTGTTTGCAGAAAGGCTAAGTATCCCCCCTCTTTTTTTTTCTTTTTTTTTTTTAACGTAATACAAATAATGTTTCTCTTTTCTTTTTCGTTTTTAATGAAAATTATGGTTTTTTTTTTTCTATATTTAACGCTTCTTTCTTTATTACTTGAAACTTATCCCTCCTTCCTTAAAGATATATAATAATACTAATATTATGATAAAGAAAATAAATTTATGGAACTTACATGTATTGTAAGTATTACGATTTAAGTAGTAGAGACAGGAGTAGAGGAGTAATCTTACGGCAACTTTGTATCAAGCTAATTATGATTAACTTCAGGTTTAAGGAACATTTGATTTCAATCCCTCCCTGCTGCATCACCTTTCTCTCTCTGTTTTTTTTTTTTTTTTGGCTCGAACTTTTGTTTTTGGGAACAGAGAAAGCTCAGACTATGTTGCTCTCTGATTGTTTGCTTAATATTGTTTTCTTTATAGCATAAAATATGTATATGTAACATGTTATGACTCATTTATTCAACTTTGGGGGAATTATTCTCAGGACTATTGCATGATTTGATACGTTCAGCCAAAAGAGCAGACTCAAAATCTACTAGGCAATCCAAGGTATAAATAATTTCTAATATGATATTTATGCTATACATATATGTCTTTTTTTTTTTTTTTAAATAACTTTATGGCATAAGATTATTGTGCCTCTTTTAGTTAATTACCCATTCTTTATGATCAAGAAGGTGGTTGCTATGCGATTAATACTGTTACTAGATTCTTAAAGGCCTTCATTCTGCATGCCATGATATTTTTTGTTTCATTTTTATATCAAATTTTGATTGTTTTGAGTACTTGAAAATCTATTTATTTCAATGCAGCAGGTACTTATTATCACGGGTGACCTCACCGTGAAAATAGTGTCTCACTTATACAAGTTGAGTGATATTACTGGAGAAGGCATTTGTAAGTAACATTAATCCATCTTTTATGTTAGATATTAAACTTTTGGACTGGTTATTGGTGGATTTTGCTAGAAAAAAGCTATGGGGAAAAAGATCATCAGTTTGTTTTAATCTCTTCTTTTATTATTATTATTATTATTATTATTATTATCAAGGGAAGGAAGCCATATACAACCTATGATGCTATCTACTTCATCCAGCCAACCAAAGAAAAGTAAAACTCTTTTTCTTTTTGTTATTTTTCAATGTGGATATATTATACATGTTTTTTTATTTTTCGTTTTGCTTCAAATCTTAATTTTCTAGGAGAGTCTCGGATTCGATACTTCACGAATCATGATCACGTATTGCTATTTAATCTTTTTATGAATCGTAGTACAATCTTTAAGTAATCCTGTGTGTCTCCTCTAGTTTGGTTTTGTTACCTGTGAAATTATTATTTTGAGTCCCTCTCTGTCTTCCTCTCATCTGCTTGTATTCATATGCAGTGTTAACTTGTTCTTGTCAGACATGGATGGAGATGCACCTCTGTACAGAAAGTATGTGAAGAAATTACTCTTTCTTTTCTAGTTGTCATAGACTCATAGTTGAATATGACCTTATTGCTCTGTTCTTCTCAAACTGAAATCTTTTTACTCCGATGGTATTTTGAATTTTTGCCTTTTGTTTTTGAGAAGGGCCTATGTATTTTTCAGTTCACCTGTTCCAAAAGAATTCGTTACCCGAATCACTGCCAAAGATAAACCTCTGTTACGTAGTCGCATTGCTGCATTGAGAGAGGTAAAGTTCTTCTATCCGGAGGGAATTTCATAATTTAGCGAGTTTCTCTTTCATTTGTACCTTCTTTCTTTAAAATTATATTTAGAGACTCATATGGCGAAACTGTGCACAGATGAATTTGGAGTATATTCCTATAGACAGGTATGCCCCTTTTCGTGACACTATGCTATGAGTCTATATGACACTTAACTGGTGCCATCAATTTCCTATTATTTTCAATTGGAATATGTTTGGAAATTTAAAAAATAGAAAGGTTATTTTCAAGTACATGTTGATTGTATTCAGCAGACTGTTTCCTTTCCCAGTTCATGGTGATATTTTACTTCTTTCATTTATTTCTTCATATTTCTTTTCTTTGGCTCTGAACAATGAGAGGGCCTTAGAGGAACTGTTTTGTGGGGATGAGGAGGATTCAACCAAAGGCAGTACGTGTCTGAATGCGATGGCCACTCGCATTGCTACGGTTTTTGCTTCTTTTGGGGTAAACATATAATAATTTAACTGCTGATCAACAATCAAGAGACATTTTTCTTAAACATGTTGCGTCTGAATTTTTTTTAGGAATTTCCTTACGTGCGCTACAGAGCTGCAAAGTCCCTTGATGCGACCAAAATGACAACTTTTCACGATTTATTTCCTACAATGCTTGCTGCTAGAGTGTGGGACTGTCTTATGAAATATAAGAAAACAATTCCTGATAAACTCCCAGAGACAGAAACGTGCGAGTTGCTAATCCTCGACAGATCTGTGGATCAGGTTGTCACATGTGTTTGTTGGATATAATACCTTGTCCGTTTATCGCTATGAATATATTGCCGCTGGAACCGCCTCAATCCTTTGCTCAAGTTTTTTTTTTTTTTTTTTTTTTTCCCTAATTTTCAGATTGCTCCTGTTATACATGCATGGACATATGATGCTATGTGCCATGATTTACTAAATATGAAAGGAAACGAAAACGTGCACCAGGTGAGTTTTGTTGTTGAACAATTTACTCCGTATTGTATATTATATTCAGTTTAGTTGGAGCTGCCATACACACATAAAGGTACTACATGTTTAGGTTCCCAGCAATTCTGGTGGTCCTCCAGAGAAGAAAGTGGTCCTTTTAGAGGATTATGATCCTCTCTGGCTTGAGCTTCGACATGCACATGTTGCAGAACGTATGTATCCGGTTCTTATACTTTTTATTTTTGTGATATCCTAGAAAACAAATCCCTCAACCCTTCTTAGTTGGCACGAGTTGAAACTAGAATCCCGCCAAATCCTAGGATTTTTGGAAGCATGAAACTCATGGTTATTTAGCATGCTACTTTGTTTTTTTTTTACCTTTTTGAGTATTTTTATTACAAGCACCATTTGATCACAAATTAACCGCCGGGCTAGTGAACGGTTGCATGAGAAAATGACCAACTTCGTAGCAAAGAATAAGGCTGCACAGATCCAGCTTCGTTCAAGGTAATTTACAAGTAGTGAAAATTTGTCATTGTTTTGCTAATTACCTTTCTGGTACATATAGTGTAATGGAATTTATTACTGCAGAGTTTTTGGTACTGCTCATTTTTTTTTTTTTTATGCAATATGCTTATTGTTATTGAATTTTGTCACTCAAATTTGATCTCTACTTTTTTTTGTTCTTCTGACCTTGAGTGCTTGGTTAGTTAAGAAAGATATTACACATATCCTATGGATAATGTATCTTGTTTTCATTGATCTATCCCAGAGATTTGGCTCTAAGGTAATATAGTTTATAATTTCTGATTTAACGCCTGAAAAAGGTTTGTGGGTTTTACTAGTTCCTTTAATTTGTATGTTGTCTCACATTAACGATTACTTGGTTTGTGGAGACCATGGCTAATTCTCTACACGGGACCTGCAATATATGGTTCAAGCATTGCCACAATATACCGAAGAAACTGGCAAGCTCTCCCTTCATATAGAGGTACTATGATCGTGGAAAGAGAGAATATCTTGTTTGATAGTAGATCAATAGTGATATATCTTTTCAAATATGATATTTTCATTTTTAAATGATCTCTAATATTTTCATTTCTAAGTGATTTCTAATTTGGCTATTCACAAGTTAAATCCTGCAAAAACTATTCCACCTTATCTATTTTCACTCTGTTGATCCTTGTTCATTGCTTGAAAAGACCATAACTGATACCTTTCTTTAAGTTTTGGTTCTATGATGTAATGTTTATTTTCTTAAGGTCTCGTTCTGTTGTTCCAGATTGCCGAGAAAATTAAGACACGTATTGGGGACCTTGGGCTTAAAGAGCCTAGGACAACTGGAGCAGAATCTTCATTTTGGAGATGCGGGAATGAAAGATGTAATGAAATATTTGGCCAAGAAAGATGTGAGAAATTATACACCAGATCCTAGTCAGTATGCATTGTTGTAAAAGCAAAACGTTACCAATCACCGATTGGTAATGCAATCACTAATCACGTAGCAATGCATTAGAACTGCCATGCACGTGAGACTATTTATTTAGTCTCACTTTTTCGCCATGTTTTTTGGTTATACTGCTGTTGTGGTCACTGGTGGTGATGTTTATCAATTTCTGTTTGGTTTTATGCTGGACACAACTGGTTTTGTGGGGCGCACAAGCGAAAATAATTTGCGGCTATTGATGATTCTTGCATCCATTTACCCTGAAAACTTTGAGGGAGAGAAGGGTGTCGGGTTGATGGAGGTTGGTTCGTTTTCATTGTTACCAACTTTTCATTTCATATTTCTGTATAATGTGAATCATTTCATGATCTGATGTTTGATTCTTTCTGATCTTTTTTTTTTTTTTTTTTGTGTGTGTAGTTGGCAAAATTACCACCCATGGACTGGGATAGTGTGAATAATTTGAAGCTCCTTGGGGGATCATCAGATTCCAAAGAGAGCCCAGCGAGCCCGTTTTCTCTTATCTTTCAAATGCGCAAGCTTGATGTCTTTGTTGTTAAACACTTACAATGATTGTACTTTGTCTAGAATCTAACAGAAAATAATAAATTTTCAGAACAAACTTGCAGCTAGAAAAGACCGCACAGGTGAAGAAGATAAATGGCAGCTTTCACGTTTTCATCCCATTATAGAGAGGTACATCTAATTTTCGGTCTTGGAAGGCATATTGCTGCTTTCATTGTTTCAATACTGAAGCAACTATCACTATAGATATTCTTATCTATCTTGTTTTCCTATTTTTACGAGCTTATTGAAAAACTCAGCAGAGGTGAACTTTCAAAAAGAGATTATCCATGTTTAAATGAGCCAAGTCCAACTTCTAGTACTACAACATTTGGCTCACCAATAAATCAACTCTCAGCTATTCTTTCAGGGAGATCACGACGGACACCATCATGGGCTCGTACTCGGACCTTTAATGAGAGGTATTCCAGGCTCAGTTCTTGCTCTAGTGAGTTGTGGTGCATAATTGTTGGGTTCATCCTCGCAAAGTTTATCAAACTTAGGCCACCTTATTCACTATCTTTGATTATTTTTTACCTCTAATAATTATTTAATTTCATCTTTTGCCTAACTTATAGAGTGATTCAGTACTAAGACATGCATCCAATGATTCCGAGAAAATGGGGCAACGTATTTTTGTATTCATTATTGGTGGAGCTACTAGATCAGAGGTACAAGAGGTTTTTGGTTCATTATTTTTTCAACAACTTGATATTGATGGTTGCTTTATAATCTGCTCTATTGGATCTCACTAAAGTGTTAATTCATTTTCAGCTAAGGGTTTGCCACAATCTTACAAGTAAACTGAAGAGGGAAGTTGTTCTAGGCTCTTCAAGCCTTGATGATCCTTCAGAATTTATAATGCTAGTTTTCTTTTGATCTTTAACTTTTAGCTTGCTCCTATATTTTTCTAATAGCATCTTCAACCAATTTATAAATGCCCTAGTGCATAAGTCTTTTCTAACTTAGATTAGGGATTTGGTGTGATGAGTTAGCACTTCAATGTTATTATCTTTTGTTATCAATTTTTATGCAATTGATAAGGGATATATATATATATATATATATATATATATAAAGTTAAGGGATCCACCAATAAACTTCTTAGTGAACTCATGAATGAAAGGGAAACGACATAAACTTAGTCCTTATATTTTACACTTGCATGACTAGTATACAAGTCCATAATAAACTCTTGTTTTGCCTTGATTTACAGAAGCTGAAGAGGTTGACAGCACATGGACTCTAGCTAAGATGAGTCACAGATCTGAAGATTAATGAGCTTAGGCCTTTAGGCTTTCTTTGGAATCTGGATTTTGACAAGGACCCAAAAAAAAAAGAAAAAAAAAACTGAGAGAAAAGAGTTGAAGACGAGAATGGGATGAGGAAAACATTTATGACTGTATGGATGTTTATGTCCATTTACGTCAATGATTACTTATTAAAGGAGAGACTGTGGAAAAAAAAAAAAGGAATGGCAACAGGGGCGCACCTTTTATAGATGTGTTATTATTATGAGCTGATCATTATGCTCCTTAAATTTTTTTAATATAATGGGCTAATGGTGCAATAATAATAAAGTTCATAATAGCGAATTAAGTTGAAAATTTAGGGGTCAAATGTTAGAATGACTATAATTGAGGAGCTTAGTTAAATTAACCCTGTATATAAGTCGTTCATGTTGTTAATTTGGTTATTCCAAAATGTTGTCGTTGCTTCTATTCAATGTCGTTTTGTGATTTTAGTCGTATTTAGACCACGGCGCTATCGTTTTCTTCATGTTGTTTCCATTGTTTTTCGTCACTTTTCATCTCTTTAGACGAGTAATGGGAAGCCACTCAACCAAGAAAGCGAGCTTTTTTTAATTGAAAATGCAGAAAACCAAATTCTTGCGGGATCAAGTTCACCTCGCCGAAAATCATATACTAATTTATGTTCTACCACTTGCATATCTTACCAACAATACTACAAATTACAAAAAAGAGAGACACAAGTCACAACCAATTGCAAGTGACTCTTTTTTGTGCTCTTTTTCTTCTCATGTGCCAACGGTGAAGTGATACCTCTCTTGGCCCCATAAGAAAATGGGGCCTTGGAATCCGTTCGTTTAGTGCATATATACATATCTAAAGGACACCACACAATCGAAGTTTTACAATATCGGGAAAAATTTAAAAATACTCATTTTATTAAGAACATTTTCATGAATACCTGTTTTCTATTTTTATTTTACAAAATATCTGTTTTTGGAGAAATGTAAATCACAAGCATTTTTATGCATGAAATGGAAAAAAATTCATCCATGACAACAAAACGAAAGTTCTCGTGTACGATAATATTTATTCCCTTTTGACTATATGGATGCGGCCAAATTTGTTGTTCCCTAATTGATCGTGAATCGCAACTTTCACAAATATGCACCCTTATGTACTATATTAAATCCTTTACCAGTTAGAACTTTCTATCAAGAAATTTGTGATAGAGATGCGTTGAACCTCATATTATTTTTAAACAGAACTGATTTTATATTCTTTTCTTTTAAACAGATAACAAATTTATTTATTTCAAGATGGGTTCTTACAAGGTACTCTTGATTAATCAGCTAATTCCTTTTAGACAAATCAAATAAAAAGAATTGACTTCCTTTTAGTGCAATAATAGTAATTAAAGTTTAGGGTAGCATAGTGTGTACTATCTAAGTTGAAAGGGATTAAAGTGCTAATCTTCGGAAGCTTGGTGAAATTAAGCCTTTATATAATTTATCTCATGCTTGTGTTGTTGTAGTTTATGTTGTTAATTGGTTATTCTAAAGTGTCGTGATTGCTTCTATTCACTGTCGTTTTTTTATTTCAGTTTTTTAAGATCGTGAGGTTTTCTTTTCCCATGTCACATTTCATATTTTTTTGACAAGTAATGGGATATTCAAGCGAGATTTTAAAACTGAAAGTGCAGAAATTCCTAAGGCGCCAACATTATTACTACAACTCAGAGAGAGAGAGAGAGAGAGTAACCAATACTTAAATTGGGAAAATACACATTTTAGATAGAAAAACTTCTTTTTATAGTTGAATATCACTAAAATTAAGAAAGTACAGCAGAATTGCATTAACAAATCAACACAGAATACATTAAATCAAACAGCGATAAAATATAATACCATAATAGAGACAAATTACATCTTCACAACTATGCACTTCTCAGGGAATTCGTCGCTTAAATCTCTCTCTTCTCCAGTCTCATGATTAAACAAAATAAAGGGTCCATATCCAGAGTTACATCCAACCACAACTTCCTTATAGGATTTTCACCAAACATCAGCGGTGTCCAGTCCCCCCAGAGTTGAATACTAGGTCGATTCATGTCAACATGGTACTGCCGGGTCCAAGATTCGGAGACCCCATAATCTCTCATCACCCAAAATTCCATAACGCTTGACACATTGTAGCTAAGAATCGACAAACAATCCAAGCACTTGCCTAACCTGACATATTTCATTGAAATCAAAAACTTCTTTGGCAATGTCGAAATAAGCACCAAACATAACCTGTTGAGAATATCCCGGACATGGTTCTGGAAAAACCTCGCTTCCAAGCCTTGCTGTGAACGTCTCCCCAGTTATGTGCCAGTAGTTTGTACTCATAGTATAGACCTCGGCGGTAAAAGACAGCTGGGGGTGCTTATTAGTACTTTCTTGACCACCAAGAAAATCTCCAGCTATCCTAACAATCTTGTAATCCTTGGTCTCCGAATCGAAGCCGAATTCCATCTCGTAACACTCTTCATTAGTCCAAATTAAGGGGTGGCGGAGATGAGTGAGTTGTGTCGTGGACGGGTTCCACAACCATACGTTGTGTAGAAACCCACCATCAAAACCTCCGATAGTCTTATTAGAGAGACAAATTAGGCCGTCGCAGGCTGATGAGTACTGGATAGGACGAGGGCGTACGTACGTACCTTATTATCATCATGACATGCATGCCTAGAGAAAGGACCACGAGATTGTTTACTTGGAAAGGCGAATGATAAAACAAAATCTTCGAGCTTTTTTGCCTCTTAATATGATTCTTGACGAAACTCTCATAGGAAATCATTGAGTTCCAACTCTTGTTTACTGATTTCCAAGCCCCTAATTCTTTGACATTAGCCACTCGATCTTAGCAGAATATTCTCAATGACATCATCGGGGAGATCTGTCTCGACCCAAACTCCGAGTTAGTGGCAGAAAAAGAATTTCATTAGTAGAAATTCATAATTTATTTTAGAAAATAAATGAGACTGCAATTCTTCAAAAAAAGAAACGACAACTAATTTACAAAAATAGTTCAAATTGTAAATTCGTACAGTTTGTGATCACCACTAGACATAAACTATTAATAATAGTAATAAAATATAAATATGCATCACATCGTCATCACCAGTGGGCATCATAGATAATACAGGCTAAATCTAAAGTATGAGCCTTGAATATTATTACAAATCTAATGTGAGTATCTAAATAATTACCAACCACAAAATTAGGATAAACTTCTTCTTAAATTACTCCGCCCCAGAATTGCCTAAGTTACACTGTAAATCACCTGAGAAGGGAAAGAAAAGAGGTGAGCATTCACATGCTCAGTATGAATTCCAATTACCCTTTTTGGTATGAATGCAACTTTTCAAACCTGCATGATTAACACCTTTCCAAAATCCATTTATAAAATAAGTTTGCAAAGAAATCAAAATCATAAGTAATCATGTTTATTATTGTATATATCATAAATCAACCAAGTACAAGTATATACATAAGCTCTCATCCTCCCATCACAGTCCTGTAATACCTCTGTAACAGAGATACTCAGTATCCTGACACTAACCGGAGATGTGTCAGCAAATCATGCACAGAAGCCTAGGTCTCTTACCTAGCACTGCAACAACTCGCCAACGATCTAAATACCATGATACTAAAATGGAACTCAAATACGTGATCCTATAGTAGGTACAACATGTCATAGAGAGTGTAATAACCATGCATCAAGTATTTTAAGAAATCATGCTTTAATACTCATTTGGTATTATTCTGAGATTTACAGAAAATCGGGCAACATAATGGCTCTATTTTCCCAAAACCAAAATTTTAAACCTACATAAAAATCATAACAACCAATCCCATAACAATCCAATATATCTCAACAGTTCACAAATTTATCAAATATCCAATCAAACCATTGAATTCCATGAAAATCGACATTTTCAAGAAATAGGTCATAATGTACATTTTAAATCAAAATAAGTATAAAACTTGATAATTAAACCCCTACCTCACTAGAATAGTGATATCACGTTAATGGGTCCTCAAGGTACCATTGAATAATCGCTCGGAGGTCGGGAACCAATTCGAGGCCCTCGATCGCTCACTTATGAAAAATCAACTCCTCAACGGAGCTTCGAATCGATAAACAAGCCTCTTTATCAAACTCCTAGCACTCAAAATAGCTAGATTAGACATATGATTCAACCAGTTCGGGTCCGGACTGACACCGGACCAGTGTCACGCAAAACGAAACAAAATCTAAGCTGTTAGATATGATTTTTCATGCTGATCACCAAATATAGTCAATATATATATATATATATATATATATCGAATTTCACCATTTTCTAAGTACATTCCAAAAATGATATCAAAAACAAAATCTAACAGTTGGATCAAAAGTTGAACCCGAGCTCAAAAATACACAAAAATGGTAACTTTTAATCCGAGAAAAATGGGGTCGTGTAATATATACCTGTAGATTCTTCTCGATGATACGAATCCAACGAGCCCAAGAACACGACCTTAAATGGCCCAAAACGACGCCGAAAATTCAAAGTCCTCTGCGGCCCAAAACGGCATTTCTCGGCGACTGGAGGCTCGACAGTGGCTGTGGGCAGGCGACATGGCAACTGGCGACATGGGGAAGCTCCGCCGATCGTTGGTGGGGTGCGACGATGGCCGATGGTGTGTCTCAGTTGGGCTTGGTCTTTTGGCGGCTCGACAAGGAAGAGAGAGCAGAGAGAACGAGCGAGAGACGAGAGTGAGAGTGCAAGAGAAAGAGAGAGAATGAGCGAGAAAGAGAGAACGAGCGAGAGAGAAAGTGTGTGATCGGAGAGAGCGAGAGAGACGAGAGTGAGATCGGAGGGGAGAAAGAGAATGAAAAAAAAATATCTTTTTTTTCTAATTTTTTTTTTAAAAAAATTGGTACAATGACCCTTTTACCCTTGATAAAAATGAGATTTTACATTCTTCCCTCCTTACAAGAATTTCGTCCCGAAATTCAAAGTACAAGACATAAATCAAAGTACAACCTCAAGTTGAAAGTTAAAAAAATGAGGATACTTTTCATACATTACGTTCTCAAGTTCCCAAGTTGCTTCTTCTTATTTGTGGTATTCCTAAAGAACCTTGACAAGTGGTATCTCTCTATTACGAAGTACCTTGAGCCCTCTCCCCAGTATTCGAACTGGTTGCTCCTCATGAGTCACATTCTCTTGGATAGGTACTTCGATATATTAGACAACATGAGACAGGTCAGGTATGTACTTCCTAAACATTGAAACATGGAATACATTGTGTACTCGATCCAACTATGGTAGTAGATCCAGACGATAAGCAACAGGCCCAATTTTTTCAGAAATTTCGAATGGCCCAATGTACCTTGGAGCTAACTTTCCTTTAACTCCAAATCTTGTGACTCCACGCATTGGCGTAACTTTCAAGAATACCCTGTCACCAATGTTAAACTCTACCTCGCATCTCGAGATGTCAGCATAGCTTTTCTGTCGACTTTGAACAACCTTGAGTCTCTCTCTGATCTTATTAACCTTCTCGGTAGTCTCTTGTACTTGCTCAGCCTAAGAGTAATACGCTCCTCTCCATCAGCCCAACACAAGGGTGATCTGCAGGGTCTCCCATATAGTACCTCATATGGAGCTATACCAAGACTAGTTTGGTAGCTGTTGTTGTAAGCAAACTCTACCAATGACAGATGATTATCCCAGCTTCCACCAAAATCTAGTATACATGAACGAAATATGTCCTCTAGGATCTGTATAGTCCTCTCACATTGGCCATCTATCTGAGGATGATGAGTTGTACTAAGATTCAGTTCTGTTCCCAAAGCTCTCTACAAAGCTTTCCAAAACTTTGATGTAAATCTTAGATTTCTGTCAGAAACTATGCTTGATGGTACCCCATGTAAGCGAACAATATTATTCACATAAAGATGACTAAGTCCGGTGAGTGAAAAGTCAATCCTGATCGGTATGAAGTGTGCAGTCTTTGTCATCTGATTAACTATCACCCAAACAACATTATTCTTTCTTTGAGTCTTTGGTAGGCCTATTACAAAATCCATGGTGATTTTATCCTATTTCCATTCCGGAATAGGTAAAGGCTGAAGTAGTCCAGCTGGCCTCTGGTGTTCTGTCTTGACTTACTGATAAGTCATACACTTAGCTATAAAAGTAGCTACCTCTTGTTTCATGCCTTTCCACCTGTACTGCCTCTTCAGATTATGGTACATCTTAGTGCTACCAATATGTACGAACTTAGACTTGTGAGCCTTAGTAGAATAGTTTCTCTAAGATAAGGGTTACTGGCTACAGCTAGCCTTCTATTGAAAAGCACAAACCCTTTTTTATTGGTACTCTAACCATCTAACTGCTCACCATTCTGAAGTTGATTCCAGATCGCTCTCAATTCTTGATCTTGCTATTGACTTTGTTGTGCTATATGGCGGGGTGATGGTGTAGCCACAATGTTGCTGATACTAGCAGTTATCTCATTTTCGCTATACTCCAAGTTGTAGTCACTAATGGTAACCGAATTTTTCCAATCTTCTAGTATCAATGAAGCAAACATGCTATGAGACTTTCTACTCAAAGCATCAGCTACAACATTAGCCTTTCCAGGATGATACTGCAGTTCGAAGTCATAATCCTCCATATACTCAACACATCTTCTCTGTCTTAAGTTCAGGTCTCGTTGAGTGAATAGATACTTCAAACTCTTATGGTCAGAATAAATCCCAAACTTCACACTATACAGATAGTATCTCCATATCTTAAGAGCAAATATCACAACTGCTAACTCTAGATCATGAGTGGGGTAGTTCTTCTTATGTGGCTTCAACTGACGGGAAGCATAAGCTACTACCTTGCCATTCTGCAGTAAGACACATCACAATCCTGAATCAAAAGCATCGGTATACACCACATAAGGTTCATTACTGTTAGGAACAGTAAGAATAGGTGCAGTTGTTAATCTCTTCTTCAATTCCATGAAAGCTACTTCACAATCATCATCCCATATAAACTTGACATTCTTCATCGTCAAATTTGTCAAAGGTATTGTAATTCTCGAGAAATTCTCAACAAAGCAGCAGTAATAATCCACTAGACCAAGAAAACTTCTTATTTCAATTACATTCTTTGGTCTTTCCCATCTTACAACAGATTCTACCTTGGAAAGGTCAACAGAAATTCCTTCATGAGATATAGCATGCCCCAAGAATTTTACTTCCGTCATCCAGAAGTCACACTTGGATCTCTTGGCATAAAGTTTATGATCTCTTAAAGTCTGAAGCATAATTCTCAAGTGCTTAGCATGTTCTTCTTGAGTTTCAGAATAGATTAAGATGTCATCGATAAAGACAACCACAAACCGATCTAAATAAGGCCTGAAAATTCTGTTCATAAGGTCCATGAACGCTGCTGGAGCATTAGTCAAACTCAATGGCATAACTAAGAACTCAAAGTGACCGTAACGAGTCCTGAATGCAGTTTTCGGTATGTCTTCTTCCCTGATCTTCAACTGATAATAACTAGATCGGAGATTAATCTTGGAAAAGAATCTTGATCTACCCAGTTCATCAAACAGTACATCAATTCTTGGCAAGGGGTATTTTTTCTTTACTGTTAACTGATTCAGTTTTCTGTAATCCACACAGAGGCGAAATGTCCCATCAGCTTTCCTGGCAAACAGAACAGGAGCACCCCATGGAGAGGTACTACTCCTAATAAATCCCTTTGATAAAAGATCATCTAGCTGACTTCTCAACTCAGTCATTTCCACTTGAGTCATGCGATAGGCTGGAATAGAAACTGGCTGAGCCCCGAGAATCAAATCAATGCAAAATTCGATTTCCCTATTAGGTGGTAGCCTCAGTAATTCCTCAGGAAAAACATCTGGAAACTCACTAACCACTGATATCTAAGGGTACTGATCGGCTATTCCCATCTCACCATCGATGGCAAATAAATTACCATAGCACTCTAGCTTCTTCCTTCCACCTATGCATGCTTTCAAAATATGACTTAATTTCAAAGGATTCAAGTGAGCTTAGTAAACAATAGGATGCCCATCCTTTGGAAAGAGAATCACTCTCTTGTTGAAACAGTCAATAGTCGCTCGGTACTTGGATAGCCAATCTATCTCGAGAATCACATCAAATTGTTGCAAAGGTAACATAACTAAATCTGCTAGTAGCTTCTTACCATCAATCACAACAAGAAAACTATGACAGATAGTAGAAACATTTGTAACTCCACCTATAAGTGTTTCCAAAGTCAATACATAGTCCAACATAGAACATTCCAATCCCAACATTTGAGCAAACAACATGGAGATGAAAGAATGGAAGTAACGGTATCAAATAAGACATGAACTCAAGAATGAGAAATAAGAATTATACCATCAACAACACCTCTGTCAGTATTGTCCTGAGTCGTATCTACCTCTCCAATCGCATAGGCTTGACTAGAAGCTTTTCCTTTTCCTTTGTTTCCTCTTCCTTGACCAGGGTGACTGCTACTAGTTCCTGGACCAATACTGGCATATCCACGCCCTCCTTGGTTTCCAAAACTTTGTAGAGTTTAGAAATTCTGAGTATAGCCTCGGTTGTAGCCTGAACCTTGTGGCCTATACTGATGCTGGTATTGAGAACCATAAGACTGCTGATAAGGAGTGGAAGTGAATGCCTGAGACTGAATATGAGATTGCACTGGTCTCGTCTGACTGCCCTGAAAAGGAACTGAGGCATTCTGACTTCTCTGTGATCCTTCTTGAGACAATAGAGGTCTCTATTGACGGTAGGGGCAAGCTTTCTTTTGGTGGCCTTACTGTCCACAATTAAAGCATCCATAAGGTCCATAGTGACTATTCCCTGAAGAGTCACTACTGTTACTACTCCCACTATTCTAAGAGTTTTGCCCTTGCTATTGCCCTTGGATCTTCTTGTTCATTTTCCTCTCGTTGCCCTTGTTTCTTGAACGATCTCTCGTTGCTAACCGATCATTAAGAAAAGCCTCAGTTTTTTGGGCTGTAGTCACTAAGTCAACCAGATTGCTGAAGGGTTGGGTCACAACCTTCTCTAAGATGACTAGTCTCAAAGCCTCCATGAACTTGATAATTTAGAGGGTAGGATCTGTCCCAGGTGCATAAGCATATTGTTGCAACTTCATAAACTGCGCATAATACTCATTCGCTGTCATGTCACCCTGCTTGAGCCATTTATACTCTCTAATCATAGCAGCTCTATGACTAGTATTAGCATAATGTCTCCTGAATAATCTCTTAAAGGCTTCCCAAGTCATATCAGTCACGTCCTGGGTCAACTTAACTGTCTCCCACCAATTAATAGCTCCATCAGTCAACTTATAAGTGGCAAATATTATTTGGAACTCTGTTGGCATCCTAATAGTTGTGAATGTCCTCTTGACATCTCTAAGCCATCTCTCAGCTGAGGTGGGATTAGGTCTCCCATCGAATGATGGTGGATTGAGTTTCATGAAGTCCTTGAAGAAACTAGCCTGACGGGCCTCAGGGTTTTGTTCCGTCCTTAGACCCGATAATGCTCGTAAAGCATTATATAAATTGGCCAAAGGGTCAGGGGCTTGCTATTATGGTGGAGGTGTTTCAACCCTAGGCTCTTGCCTCGATATTCTTCTCCTCGGAGGCATTATAGTTCTGTATTCATATGTCAAAGTATTAGCGAGATAGTGATGCAATTACTTTTTGAAAAAGAAGTCAAAATCTAGTCTGATGGTGTCATATCCGAGGTAATTAAACTTCTACTCTGATACCAAAATCTTTCTGTCACGACCCAAATCTCAAGCCAGTGGCAGAAAAGGAATTTCACAAGTGAAAATTCATAATTTATTTTAGAAAATAAATAAGACTGCAATTCTTCAAAAAAAAGAAACGACAACTAGTTTACAAAAATAGTTCAAATTGTAAATTTCTATAGTTTATGATCACCACTAGACATAAACGATTAATAATAGTAATAAAATATAAATATGCATCACATCGTCATCACCAATAGGCATCATAGATAATACAGGCTAAATCTAAAGTATGAGCCTTGAATATTATTACAAATCCAAGGTGAGTATCTAAGTAATTACCAACTACAAAATTAGGATAAACTTCTTCTTGGATTACTCTGCCCCAGAGTTGCCTAAGTCGCACTGTAAATCACCTGAGAAGGGAAATAAAAGGGGTGAGTATTCACATACTCAGTAGGAATTTCAATTACCCTTTTTGGTATGAATGCAATTTTTCAAACCTGCATGGTTAGCACCTTTCCAAAATCTATTTATAAAATAAGTTTACAAAGAAATCAAAATCATAAGTAATCATGTTCATTATTGTACATATCATAAATCAACCAAGTACAAGTATATACATGAGCTCTCATCCTCCCATCATAGTCCTGTAATACCTCTGTAACAGAGGTACCCAGCATCCTGACACTACCCAGAGGTGTGTCAGCAAATCATGCGCAGGGGCCGAGGTCTCTCACCTAGTGCTGCAGTAACTCGCCAGTGATCTAAATACCATGATACTAAAATGGAACTCAAGTACGTGATCCTATGGTAGGTACAAGATATCATAGAGAGTGTAATAACCATGCATCAAGTATTTTAAGAAATCATGCTTTAATACTCATTTGGTATTATTCTGGGATTTACAGAAAATCGAGCAGCATAACGGNCCTGTAATACCTCTGTAACAGAGGTACCCAGCATCCTGACACTACCCAGAGGTGTGTCAGCAAATCATGCGCAGGGGCCGAGGTCTCTCACCTAGTACTGCAGCAACTCGCCAGTGATCTAAATACCATGATACTAAAATGGAACTCAAGTACGTGATCCTATGGTAGGTACAAGATATCATAGAGAGTGTAATAACCATGCATCAAGTATTTTAAGAAATCATGCTTTAATACTCATTTGGTATTATTCTGGGATTTACAGAAAATCGAGCAGCATAACGGCTGTATTTTCCCAAAACCAAAATTTTAAACCTGCATAAAAATCATAACAATCAATCCTAAAACAATCTAATATATCTTAATAGTTCACAAATTTATCAAATATCCAATCAAACCATTGAATTCTATAAAAATCAACATTTTTAAGAAATAGGTCATAATGTACATTTTAAATCAAAATAAGTATAAAACTTGATAATTGAACCCCTACCTCACTAGAATAGTGATATCACGCCAATGGGTCCTCAAGGTGCAGTTGAACGATCGCTCGGAGGATTGAGAACTAATTCCAGGCCCTCGATCGCTCACTTGTAAAAAATCAACTCCTCAACGGAGCTTCCAATTGATAAACAAACTTCTTTACCGAACTCCTAGCACCCAAAATAGCTAGATTAGACATATGATTCGACCAGTTCGGGTCCAGGTCGACACCGGACCGGTGTTACGTAAAACGAGATAAAATCTAAGCTGTTAGATATGATTTTTTGTGCCGATTATCAAATATAGTCAATATATATATATCAAACTTCACCATTTTCCGAGTACATTCAAAAAATGACATCAAAAACAAAATCTAACGGTTGGGTAAAAAGTCGAACCCGAGCTAAAAAATATACAAAAATGAAAACTTTTGATCCGGGCAAAATGAGATCGTGTAATATATACCTTTAGGTTCCTCTCGACGATATGAACCCAACGAGCCCTAGAACACGACCTGAAACGACGCCGAAAATTCAAAGTCCTCTGCGGCCCAAAACAGCGTTTCTCGGCGATGGGAGGCTCGGCGGTGGTTGTGGACAGGCGGCACGGCAACTGGCAGCGTGGGGAAGCTCCGCCGGTCATTGGTGGGGTGTGATGATGGCCGGTGGTGTGTCTAGGCTGGGCTCAGTCTTTCGGTGGCTCGACAAGGAAGAAAGAGCAAGAGAACAAGCGAGAGACGAGAGTGATAGTGAGAGAGCGAGAGAGAATGAGCGAGAAAGAGAGATCGAACGAGAGAGAGTGTGCGTGATCGGAGGGAAGAGAGAGTGAAAAAAAATATAGGTTTTTATTTAATTTTGTTTTTTAATTTTGATCAAATGACCCTTTTACCCTTAATAAAAACGAGATTTTACAAGATCACTACTCGTCATCTTGGAGGATGATCAACGATAATAAAGAACGAAAAAAGAATCGGAAATAATTAAGAAACGAAGGTGCGAGCTCTCACTATTCACTTCGCTGTGATATTACTAGTAAGATCAGTACATGGAATTTGTTACGTGGATTTATATATATAGGGAGAGTAAGCTGGTCTTTTTTTTTTTTTTTTTCCTTCTTTACTTTCCTTCTTCGGTATTTTTTTTTTCCCTCTTACGTATACTTTCCTTAATTATTATTGTTACCACTTTTCCAAGAAATAAATAAAAGGCTACTTACCCAAATTAATCATTGAAACCCGTTAAACCTGTTAAATTGTCTCGTTCTTAATATTTCCATATTTGTACAGTCAAAGTCTCTCGTACTAGGAAAAATTTTCGGGTTTTTTTTCTTTATTCTTTTTTAATTTAAAGAAACTTACCTTAACATTAGAATATTTGATTTCATCTTTCCTGATGAAAAAAAAAAATCTACGTTACACCATCTTCACTCCATATATTCAATACTAATATTATATTAAGCAAAAATAATAAATTATCAAATTGGCCACATTATTATTATTGTTGTAGTTACTATTTACATTCTATATAATATTATGATTTCTAAATGTTGTTTTATTATTGACATAAAGTCAACGCTTGTAACCGGCACGTAGTTTATAATTTGTGAAAATGTGATTTGAAAACCTTATTCAAAGAAAATTTTCCTGCCTCCATTCGATGTCGTTTTGTGATTGCAGGATACCAACTTGTCACAGGGTCTAAAATTCGACTTAAATTTTTCGCCTTGGGATGGCACTAAGTCGCTCACTTAGTCAGCCGCTCTCAAGTGTTTATCTCACAAACTCACAATAAGGGACTCTTGGGACAATTATAAGCAAGGCATGCACAACATACAGGAATCACTCCTAACCTTTTTATTAATCACAAAAAGGAATTACAACTCACTCGGAAGGGATCACACAAGTCTCTTACTTTCTG